>PITA01005446.1:0-103709 GCA_004023965.1 Spilogale gracilis | reverse complement strand
GCTGGAAGGGGTCTCCTGGGGGACCACAGGGAATTGGGGCAGGAGCCCAGGCGGACCTTGCAGTAGACTGTATTTGGTTAGTGCTGCATGGGTCTTCAGTCTGAGCACCGAATGGCTCCTTCAGAGTGGACCTCAGGCAGAGCCATGAGACATGAGAGCGGGATAATGCACTAGCTGTAGTTAATTCAACTCTCTCATTTTATAGTTGAACCCTCAACTCCTTGTGTAAGACGCTAGTGAGGGGAGGTTCTGAGAAGAATTTGCTAGAGATAAGGTCCACATGACTACTTTAGGTGTTTAGGCCAGAGCTTGTCTGGGGGACGGGTAGTCATTATAGGTAAGAGAAGAAAAATAATGATGGGGCATTCATTCTATAAGTGTTTATTGACTCCTGTGTGAGGCCCAGCCGGGATGGGAGGGGGAGCGAGACCCCATAAGGTAAGATGTGTCAGAAAACCAACCCAAGCTGGCTTAACAGAAGGACATTTGTCAGCTCACCTAACTGGAGGCCCAGAGGCAGTGTGGGTGTTATGGACTGAACGGTGCCCCCAACCCCCAAATTCAGTATGTTGAAGGCTTAAGCCTCAGTATGACTGTATTTGGAGGCAGGGCCTTTAAGGAGGTAAGGGAGGTTAAACAAGGTCACAAGGGTGGAGCCAAATCTAAATAGGACTGGTGTCCTTTTAAGAGACACCAGGCTTGTTTTCTACACACACACACACACACACAGCTCACAGAGGGGGGGACACAGCGAGAAGTGGCTGTGTACAAGCCAGAAAGACAGGCCTCACCAGAAACTACCCCTGATGGATCTTGATCTTGGACTTCCAACCTCTAGAACTGTGAAAAAATAAATCTCTGTTGTTTCAAGCCCCTGAATCTGTGATACTCTGTTATGGTAAGCCAAGCCAACTACGCCAGCGGGCTCGGGGTTGTTCAGTCCAGAAACTCTCACTCCATTTTCCTGCCATTCTCTCCGCTCTCCCCTCGGGTATAGCCTGATTTTTAGGCTGGTAGCAAGAGGACAGCCATAGTTCCAGGCCCAGCAATGTCCAGAGGAAGAGAGAGAAGATTGCTCCATTATGCTCTCTCATAACAAGAGAGCCCTTTCCCAGAACCCCCAGAGAAAACCTTGCCAAGGGGCACCTGGGTGGCTCAGTTGGTTAAGCGACTGCCTTCGGCTCAGGTCATGATCCCGGAGACCCGGGATCGAGTCCCACATCGGGCTCCCTGCTCGGCAGGAAGCCTGCTTCTCCCTCTCTCACTCCCTCTGCTTGTGTTCCCTCTCTAGCTGTGTTTCTCTCTGTCAAATAAATAAAAATCTTAAAAAAAAAAAAAAAAAAAAAAGAAAACCTTGCCTTGTGTCTCACTGGCCCTAACTAGATCCTAGGGCTCATCTCGAACTAGTCCCGGAGGCCCAGGGAAGCCAACCTCTGTGTATTTTGCAGAGCATGGGAAAAGTCTCTTTAATAAAGGGACTTCAGATACAGAAGATTAAGCAAAATAGAAATTTATATCACTTTCATATCCTTTTTAAAAAAGATTTTATTTATTTACTTCACAGAGAGAGAGATCACAAGTAGGCAGAGAGGCAGGCAGAGAGACAGGAGGAAGCAGGCTCCCTGCTGAGCAGAGAGCCCGATGTGGGCCTCGATCCCAGGACCCTGAGATCATGACCTGAGCCAAAGGCAGACGCTTAACCAACTGAGCCACCCAGGCGCCCCTCACTTTCATATCCTATATGAGTTCAGAGAGAAGTCATCCAAGACTGAGAGAAAGCTCTGACATCCTCCAAATGTGGCTTCCCTCCCCAGATCCAGGGAGACTGCTTTAATTTCTATCACCTCCTAGTCAGGGGAAAGGGCTGGGGAAGGGTCAGGGAAGCACACGCACAATCCTTTTGAGGGCACAGCTTAGAAGTGGTACAATCATTTCTGCCCACAGTCTGTGGTGAGACCTTAAACTCAAGGCCACATCAAGCTACAAGGGAGGCTAAGAAATGGAGCTCTTAGGAGGCAGCCACCCACTTGGCCCAAATCAGGAGTTCTGTTATTATAGAAGGGGACTGGGGACTGTTGGTACTGGGGGACCAGAAAAGCCTCTAATGCACACTGATTAGCTCAGGCCCAAGTTCTTGAACCAATTCTTGGAAGGGCGGTGGGCCGGCCCCTGGAGCTAGGCATGGGGTCAGCTTCCACTGAGGCACGTGGGCTTGTGTAAGCCTCTGGGCTCTGGTCTGTTTGTTATAGCGACTTAGCTTGTTCGCTAAATAATACTCCGTGCCTTGCATTTCGCTGGCTTCTTTTAGGAAGACAGAGAATGGGTGTTGGGGAGTCAACCAGCAGTGAACGCCACACGACCTGCCTTGGAGGCCCTCTGACTCTGGGTGGGGGGAAGGGACGTCTTTAAACAGATAACTGTGGGTCAACATGACAAATGGTAAACTAGCAGCTATTTATAAACCCCGATGAAAACAGAGGGAAGAATTAAGAGGAGGCTTCTAAGAAGGGATAGGAGAGTATAATGAGTTCATTTTGTCTGGCTCTCAAAGGATAGGTGGGAATTCCCCAAATGATTTTGGCTGGGGAAGGACAATTCTGACAAAGAGAACAGCAAACTCACAGAGCCATGGGGGCGTGCGGGGTGCGGCTGGCGGTCTGGTGTGGCTGGAGAGGGGGAGGAGGTATGCTGGGAGCAGGGAACCAAGAGCACCCGAAAGTCACGAAAGTCACGGGAGGAAGCAGCCTGTCTGACAGGCCTCTGGAAGCCATGCAGGGTTTTTTTTTTTTGTTTTGTTTTGTTTTTTAATCCAGCAGAGATGTGGGCTTTGTCTCTTTCTCTGAGGTAGAGACTGGAGGATGACTCTTTAGGAAGCTATTTCACAAATTCAGCTGAGTAATGAGGAGAGCCTTCTTCGGAGTTGTGGTGCTGGGAATGGAGACGAGGAGCTAGATGACAGGGAGTCTGGGACAGGACCGGCAGAACTTGGTAGCTGAGTAACTGAGGGGGTTGAGCAGGAACAGGTGAAAGGGTTAAATATGGTTAAACACCATCCTAAGTATATATGCTTGTACTAGAAACCCGGAGAAGGAATACAGAAGCAAGTGTGGGGGTGAGAGGAGAGGATGACCTCCCACCATCTGAAACCTGGTTCATGACGGGCTTCTTTGGGATCCTGGGACACACGACTTTCTCTCTTAACTCAGGGCTTCTGAACACTCTGTCCCTACTCCATAAAACATTCCCTTATTGTCTGAATCTCCAACTGGCTCAATCCTCATTCCTTCCAAGAGTCCTTCTTGACCACCCCACCTATGTGACAAACCCTGTTCGATGTTCTTATGGCACACCATTAGTTCTCTTTACGTGCCTCTCGCTTGGGGTTGTTTATTGTTTGTCTTCCCTGACTCAGCCTGTCAGATCCATGAAGATAGGGGCCATGTCTGTCTGTTTGCCCCTTCCTCCTCAACACCTTGTACAGGGTCTGGCACCCTGTAGGCACTCATGCAGGGTTTGAAGTATTCAACACTTGCCATTGGAAATAGGAGTTGGCCTGTAGTTTTTATCAGGGTTCGCTGAGATGTGACACAAGGCAATGAGGCCACCATGGGGACAGGTGGTATGATCCTGTTATAGACCTGGATCACTCTAGACCAGTGGTTCTCAACTAGGGGCAATTTTTGTCTCCCAAGGACATGTGGCATGCTTGGAGACATTTTTGATGGTCATGACTCGTGTGTGTGTGTGTGTGTGTGTGTGTGTGTGTGTGTGTGTGTGTTACTGGCATCTAGAGGGTAGAGGCCAGGGATCTTGCTAAACATTCTACAGTGCACCAGATAGCCTCCCAAAACTAAGACTTATGCAGCCCAGCACACCATTTAGTGCTGATGCTGGGAAAGCTCACTCTGGAGACTAGTGAGCCAACTGGATGGTTAAGTTCCCATCTGGCCTGCAGGTTGCTATGGTCTAACTGAATGTGAGCAAGAGAAGCTTAGTGCCTGTCATAAGAAATATGGACTTGTGATGTGCAGCTGGGAATCACCTTGGATCGGGCCTCAGTCAAAGGTCCCCAAACCTTGGGCAGTTTCCCCTTAACTGAACTCCCAGCCGTAAGCCCAGCAGACCAGCCTGGCACTCACCCCTCTCTGACTCACTCCATTGGGTTTCTCTCGCTCTTTGGTGGAAGCGGCCACCACACTCTCTTCCCACCCCATCTGCCTCACTGATTATTTTCAGCTTGCCTTGCAGAGGCCCAACGCTGCAATTACACCCCAACCTCAATGGCTCCTTCTGAAAATAACATTTGGGTCGAAGAAAACCTCAGTCTGGTGGGCTGGATTTTATACTAAACAGTTAAAGAGTGGGTGTGGGTATGGGGGTTGAAGAGTAGACAAGGGAGTGGCACAATGGTACAATTAAAAGAAGAATCTGGAAGAAGGCGAAGGAAGAGGAAGTGAAGAGAGGGAAGGGGTGGTGGTGGTGGTGGTGGTGGTGGTGGTGGTGGTGGTAAGGGCAGGCACACACACAAAAAATATATGTCCTGCTCAGGGGTCAGCCATCTTTTAGAAGTATTTATGCCAAGTCTTCATTTATGCTTCTAATTGAAGGTTTTGTTTCTGAAATAACTTGCCCCCACCCCCCCATCACTGAGGCCTGGGAAATTCATGTCTGCCTGGGGCCAGAAGAATTGGTCTATGGGCATACCAATCTTTATCCAAGCTAGTGACCAGATTTTCCAACCCCAAAATAGGAGCCACATGGTTTGACATAGGATTTCTGTTCTCTTTCCTAGTGAGAATAGCAGTCTGGGAAATGTAGTTTTACGATGCTGGTAGGTGCAATTTCCATGGTCAGTGGAGAAGAGTGGATAGGACCTTTAAAATAGGGATTCTCAATTATCATGGGTATCAGGAGAGATTTAGGGGTTGCTTTTAGTTCAGGGGAGAGAAAGAAACTGTTGAAAGAGAACCTCTGTCCTACCTACCTACAGGGGTGGGGGGTTGTGGAGATGTAGGGGGTGAGGAAAGAAAGAACTTGGAAGCATCTTTTGAATTCCAAAGGAGACAGGCAGATTTAAAAAGGCTGCATGAGGTGAGATTGGAGGAAATAAGGAAAAGTTCCACACAGTATTTAAAAGCTCAGTTCCAGAGTCAGACTGACCTAGGTTCCAATCCAGACTGTACTAACTGCCTGGGTGATCTCCAGAGGTCATTCAGCTGTTTCTCGGAGAGGCCAGCAGCAGGGGCTCTAGAGTGAGGCTAGTAAGGATTTGCATTCTGCCTCTGTGATCTTCAGCAAAGGTATTTCACTTCTGTGTACCTCCCATTTTCCCTTTGTAAAATGGAAGAGTATATATCAGGACCCAAACCTTCTCATAGCGCCACTTCTAAGGGGTCACAAGGCCGTAGGATAAAGTGCTTAGTTCAGTGCCTGGGACATTGGCAATCACTCAACATGTGTTAGCGGTTTTTTTATTACCTCTGGCGTTTTTCTCCAAATGCAGAGGGCAAGAAACTTTTAGCTAACATACACATTTTTTAAAAAATTTGAATAGTTCTGAGTTTATTTTCAAGTGTATTAAAATATATGACTAACATATCAAACTGTGGTTTCGCTAATGTTATTGCTTAGGGCAAGGCTATGTAGAAAAAGGGAATCGATTTAAAGTTAATTTAGAGAATAAGGAGAGTTAATAAAAGAAGTCAATTAAAAATATATAATATAGATGGAATGTGGGTATGGAAGAAAACTATGCAGGCAATATCCGAGTGGCTGAAAAAATTGGAAAATAATCCATGATGCTTTCTGCTAATAAAACCTTCTCAGGCACACAAGTGGAGAAATATGGCAGGAAGATACCGATCAGGACGCTTATCAGAACGTTGCCTCCCCCCCATCCCCAGCCCCGCTCTGTAACCACTGTTGTTCCCTTTTTCAGAAATCGGTAGTAGGGCATAGACCGCGAGGCCTGACGCCCTGATGTCTTGGAACCCCGATAGCTTTGTGACTTGCGGGGCTGGGGGGTGGGGCGGGTGGGAAGAAGGCAGGCAGAATCCAAAGGCCCAGCTCTGGAAACCGAAAGCCAACTCCCTAACTTCTCTTCCCCCGTCGCGTTCAGGGCGATTCAGGCCTCTCTGATTTTTTTTGGATCACTGGGTCAATCAGTCAGCCAATGCCTCGGGAGAAGTTTAATTAAGCTCAGATCGCGGGCGCGAACTGCCAAAGATCTCCCCGCCCCTTCCCGCGCGCCCCCCCCCCCCCCCCCCCCCCCCCCCCCCCCCCCCCCCCCCCCCCCCCCCCCCCCCCCCCCCCCCCCCCCCCCCCCCCCCCCCCCCCCCCCCCCCCCCCCCCCCCCCCCCCCCCGCCCTTGCCCGCGCGCTCCCCCTCGCCCGCCCCCGGCACATCTGGTGAAAAGCTTCTCCGCCGCCCAGCCCGGCGGGGCCGTAGCCCGCGCATGCGCGTCGGCAGGGCGCCTAGCGCGCCGCGGCAGGCTCGGCTCCCAGAACCGAGCGTTGCAAACTGTTGCATCAGACAGCGAGCAGCCGGCCCAGCCGCCAGGGTTTCTAGGAAGATAGGAAGGGTTTGAGATCCTCTGTGGTCGAATGGGAGCGTTGGCTGTCACTCACAGTGTTTATACGCTGGTAACACGATCCCCTGAAACCTCAAGTTTGCGCCAGTCGGGGAGGGCCTTAGCTTACAGGTGAAAGTCGCTTGAAGCCCACTGTTTCTGCCCGCACTCCGCGGCCCCAGGCTGGAGCCGCTGAATTGGACTCGGCCTGCTTTATTAATGGCCTGGGCCCTAAAGGAATGAGCTGGGTTGGATTTCTCTTCCCAAGTACAAGAATGCCCCTGAGGAATTTCTCACTCTGTCAAAGTGCAAAACTAATTTCCCCAGACAAGCGCTGTTGCCGGTTCCCAAAAGGGCTTGGAAAGATCCCAGCAGGAATGTGCAGTGGTTCCAAAGCTCTTCACCCCAGCTGCTGGACATGCAGACACTGACCACCAAGAACTTCTTGGCGGGTGGACACACGTCCTTCACAGATAGGCCTTCTTTTTAGAAGAAAACACAGCCCCCTGTGTTACGGAGAGATTTTGGACATCAGCTAGAAAATGCACACCCCCGAACTCACACAGACACAGCACAAATGTAACAGTTCTCTAGATTTCAAGTGGCTCTGCACCTCAGGTAAGGGAAAAGTTTTCCTCACTACTCCCTCATTCTTCTGATCTCTGGGCCTCTGCCTTCCTCAAGAGGAGAGAAAATGATGCTGTAGTTAGCAGGGATGGGACAGTCTGGGGGGGGGGGTGCGGTGAGAAATTCAGGAAGAATGAATATGATTTGGAGTGTACTCTCTAAAAGGGATTTCCAGGGACATGGCCTGAATCCTGCGGTTCAACGCTCTCTCTCTCTTTTTTTGGAATGGGTGAGGACCAAGTCATTGAGTATTAATGGGTTTTCCAAAAAGACAAAAACTGACAATGTATACTTAAACATTCTCTCTTTACTAGGGTGTTGATGTTGAAAATCTATTCCATCTGAATAATCTGGAAAGCTAAAACAGGTCTAGTGTTCTTCCTTCCCCTCATTATTTTGAATCACTCAATCCCAAGGTTCACTAACAAAATGACCTGAAAGACTCCTAGAATTATCTGACATATCCACTTGCCAGCCAGTCACCGTTGTTTGTTAAGCCAACATTTTCCTTTGAACAGTGGGGTAATATGGCACTATGGGACTTTTGTTGTTGTTGTAACTGGTGCTTCGTAAGTATGGCCCAAGCTATTAAGATCATCCACAATGATCATATGAACCGAAGGCATGCCAACTGGAAAAGGGTAGAAAAGAGTATGGGCAAGTGCATTTCCAGACCCTGCTTCTGAGGGTATATTTAAACCCCAAACCTCCTGCCCAATGGATGTCACCAAGGCCGTGTCCTGGGGTCACAGGGTGTGGTCTCCTGGAGCTGCCAGGGGCTCTTCAGAATGTCAGATATGTCTGAGCAATAGTTCCTACCTAGAAAAGCAAGTCATTGACCATTGTGGGGCATGAAAGTTGGAGCCATGAGGTCAGGAGCTGGGTAGGAACTGGAGATAGTGAGCCTGTGAGCTCATGTTAGGTTCTCTGCTGTACCCACAACACTTACACACAGTGGGCTGTCAATGCATGTTTGTAGAATGAATGCCCTGAAAAAAATGAGGGAAGGAGCAGAGAGAGGTAAGGTCAGAGAAGTCCCAAGAATTTTGCAAGAGGCCTCCTGGGATGCCCAGGGCTCTTTTGTCTTGGGCAAGAGAGGAGTCCTAGTTCAAAGACATAGGACCAGAGAATCAGAACTGTGAAGAGACAAGTCTCCTGAGGTCCCTTCTGCCTCAGTTTCCCTGTTTGGAAATGCCTCCGGTTGGTGATTCCAGAGCTGAGCAGTCATTCTATTTAACCAAGCCTAATGACATCATCATCAATAACAATTGCCTCACCTTGACTCAATTCCCAGAGTGAACTTCTGGGAAAGTAAGGGGTCTGAGGGAGGGTGTGTGACTAAGACCCAGAGGACAGGAAAATCCCCTAGGAGCCACACTCTAAAACCACTAGCAAAGTGGAGGCTCAAATGGTTAGATGATGAAGACATACACCAAAAGTGTGATTGTTTTCCACATTTCTTGGGCACTCACTGATTCTAGACACCATACGGAGCCCAAACCCAAACAAAGCTCCTGTTCTAAGGGCTTATGATCTAAATTCCTTGTGGAAAATCTGTCTTTCAAATGTTTAAAGCACCTCATTCAATCCTCATTTCCATTTCAAGTCATGCACCTCCTTCCTGAGAAACCCACCAAGTTTGAAGTTTGTAGCTGGCCTTCCTTCTGTTTTTGCTATTTATGTGCCAATTTAAGGGGTGGGGAGAGCTACGTTAATTTAAAAAATAAAACACAAATAGCAAAATGAGGCTTGGTTAAAGTAAAAAACCACAGAAGGCATTTTTTTCCCTACTCATATTTTTCAGATTTTCCTAGAACCACCTTTATTTCCTCAGAGCCAAGTCATAGAAAGTGAGTAGGCCTCTCTGATGCTCTTCCAAGCGAAAGCTACAAGCCTTATTCCTATTCTCTCATCGCAACTTTAGGTTCTCTTTTTCTTTTTCAGACATCAGAGGAAGCAATTGAAGCCCCTAATTCACATGTGGTATTTCTAAGCACTCTTAGAGTAGATTTTGGATTGTTTTTGCTCGGTTTTATCTTACCTCTTCTGTTCAGTTGGGTCAGCTTGTACATTCTGGTCATAGGAACATGGCTTTAAAGTCAAATCCTCCTGGTGGACTCCCAGACTCCCATTTACCAGTGTTGTGGCCTCTTCTATCCAAAGGAGAATAATGGTGTACTCCTCTCAGGGTCCTCATGAGCATTAAGGCGTCAAGACACATAAAGGGCTCAGCACAAAACAGGCTCTTAAGATACTGTAGCTATTAAAAATAGATCCTTTCAACCAATCTGCTCCTTCCTTAAGCAAGCCCCTCCTCCTGTTTTGGAGAAGAAAATCAGTTATCTATTCCAAGTCCATGATATATCCCCATTTTATATCACCAGAGGGCCCGTGAGAAGGGGAGACAAAACCGAGGTGGACCTGCAATCACCTGAGCCTTTTTTAATGGAGTGCAACCAGTCTTCTTGCCTTTCTGCAAGAAGTGACCAAATCAGCGGGGCTGGGACTTGGGGAAGACTTGAAGGCCCATGGTAGGATGGCAGGACGACAGACCATGGGGAAGAGTAATCAGGAAAAGCAGGCCCAGGGCTGAGATGAGGGGCCAGAGGGGTACCAGTCGCTAGGCAAGAAAGGTCCCACCTGGGGGGTTCTGAGCCCAAGCGTCCGCGGGCCCGAGGCTGCCGGCCCCTGGTTTTGGTGACCACGGGGCCCAAGGCGCGTGCGACAGTGCCCTCTGCCGGCCGCGCGGAGCAAGCCGCGGGCCCCGCCGCTCTGCAGGTGGGACCAGGGATCCCTCCCGCTGCCTCCGCCCCCGCTCCATCCCTTCTGAGGACCGCGCCGCCGGGTCCCGACTGGATTCCGGGAGACGCGTCCCTGTCAGACGCCTGCGGGCTGAGCAGAGACGATGTTCGGAAACGTCCGATTCACCCGGGAGGTGGCCGGAGGAACCCACCCAAACCCCGCAAAGGCTGCGCCTCATGGGACCCGGGGCCAAAGCCTGCTGGGCTGTCGGAGGTGGTTTGGAAGTGGCATCGCCTATGGCCAAGACCGCGGGTTCTGCGGAGGAGCCCTGGGTTCGCTCTCTGCCTCATCCATTTTCCAGCTAGGTGACCTTGGGCAAGGTACTTAAATTTCCATGTGCCTTAGTTTCCTCATCTTTAAGATGGAGAGAATGATCCCAACCTTATGGGTTGACATGAGGATTACATGGGATCAGACAGCGTGGGTTGGAATTCTGGCACTGACATCAGCTAGTTGTGTGCCTGGGGCAAATTACTTAACCTCTCCGTGCCCCAGTTTCCTTAAAATAGGGATAATAACGGTACTTACCTCCGAGGGTCGTTGCCTGCAAAACGCTTAACACAGTGCCTGGCACAGAGTAAGCGCTCAATAAATGGTGGCTGTTATGGCTGTTGTCGTTATTATTGTTCTTAAGAGCGCTGAGCACACGAGCAGAACTCTAGCGGGCTGCTATTATTAGACTCTTTCTTGGGTCCGGCTATGTCTTTCCGGGCATTGTTAAAATCTTTTACCATGCGGTTGCGTCCTTATCAGTAGCCGAAGGACAGCGGGGGCCTTCCTGAGATTGGAAAAATCGAGGTTCCCCTGGAGGAAGGCCAAGGACGCGGCCGCGGGCTGCAAGCACCGGGACCTCCCCGGGGGACACCCGCGCCGCGCCGCGCCGCCTCCGCCCGTGTCTCCATTAGCGCGCGTCAGAGCCGCAGTGACGTCGCCAGGTCCCGGCGCTGGGGAGGCGCGGCGCGGGGAGGCGCGGCCTGGGCACGCGGGGAGCCTGGGGGGCGGGGGCCGGCCGCGGTGGCCGCCCCGCTGCAGGAAACGTCCGGGGCCGCGCGATGCCGTGATGTCCTCGGCGGCTTCGGCCGAGGCCTACCGGGGAGCTGCGGGAAGTCCGCGGCCGGGGTCGGCTGTTACCCCACTCCCCCCATCCCCCTCCTGCCCGCGCCACGCGCTATCCCGCTCCGCCTGCATCCCGCGGGGAGGCCGCGGAGGCCAATCCCTGGCCGGCGCGGGGCTGGTCTCCCCGCAGCCGCTCGGCGACTGCATGGTCCTCCCCCTCCCACCCTTCTCTTCCCCGGCCAGTCCCAGTTCCATTCCTCGCCGTCCCGTAGAGACCTGCTCACTTTTCTTCTTCCTCTACCCTCCTTCTGGACTAACTTGTTTGCTGGGAGTGGTCAGCAGGCGCCCCCAGGAGGCGCCTCCGATCCCAGCTTGCAGCCCTCGGCGCACTCATCCCGCTGCTCGCTGGAAGGTTCCACCAGACTTGTCCTGCACGCTCCTCCAACTCATCGAGCCTTGCCCTCATTATTGCCCATGACGGCTGTGGCACTCCCGTCCACCCATCGTCCTAGATGCCTTGCCTTCCCCCCTAAATACCTCTGTGGGCACTCTCCACTTTTCCGGGATGGCTTCTTAGTTCCACCCACCTGGTTTAGGCTATTAACATATTCCTCTCAAAGATCTCCTTGTCTGAACCCCAGTCTCCTTCAGATCCATCCTCCACATTGCTGCTAGAGCCAGCCACCAACAACCCATGTCTGGCGGTGACTCTGGGCTTGAGGCTGGCTGTCCAGCCTGGGACTCAAGCCCTCTGTCTTCATGGACACCCTGGTCTGGCATTTTTGAGTTCCTTCGGAGCTAGTCTTGGGTCTGCCTACTCTGTGAAAGGTCCTCCGTGTCTTTATTGCTGTTAGGCCCTCTCCAGGGAATTTTCACCTCACTCCATCCTTCTCCTTCCCCATTTGGCTTCCTCTTATTCTCCACAACTCATAATGTGAGTGACCTCTGACATGAATGCCTTCCCTGTTATGCTGTCTATGAAAGAAAAGCCTCTGGGGCCCTCTAAAGCTTCTCATCTCTGCTGCTTTCCTCAGAAAGACTGACCTTCAAGATGGCCCATGAAGCCCTGCCCCCATCACCTCCAACTCCAGCCCTTTTTCCCTCTGCTCTGGCCACATTGGGGTCTCAGTTCCCATTCCCCGGGCACATCCTCTGACCCTAGGGTCTTTGCGCAGCTTGTTCTCTTGGCCCTATACTCCTTTCTTCCTCACCTACTGAATTTTTGGCTCTCATCCTAAGTGAGCATCATGTCCTCAGAGACATATTCCCTGACCCCTCCCCTAACCCCACCTCCAATTCAATCTAATCCTTCTTGGATAGATCAAAGCATTTAAAAAACTACAAGAGAGTAAGATCATCAAACTGGTTTATTCTGCACTCCCTCCCCAGCCCCACCAACCTTTGCCAAAGCTTAACATTTGCCCTGATTTCTTCAGATCTTTTTTTTCAAGAACATAAACCATCTTTAGATCGGGATAGGGCCCTTTGAACCCATGTCTGTCCCTCTCCTAAGGTAACTAACCACTCTCCTGCTTTTGGGGTGTATCATTCCTATACATGCTTTTATATTTTTACTACATGGGTTTGTGCCTATAAACACTTCATAGAATTGTTTGATGTGTTTGTAAACTTTGGGGAAGTGGCATTATACTGAATAGAGCATTGTGCAGCTTGCTCTTTTTCACTCAGCGTTATGATTTCAAAATGTATTCACGTTGATACATGTAGTTCTAGATCATACATTTTCACTGCTAATTTGAATCCCATTGTATGAGTTCACCACACCCTATTTATCCATCCCTTTCTGAAGGATGTGTAGCTTATTTTCTTATTTTCACATTTTGTGTTGTTAGAAACAATGCTACCGTTAATGTTTCTTATACCCATCCCCTTGTGTGAAAGTGAGCCATCAGGCAGATACTTGTGTGTGAAATTGCTAAACTCAGGTCATGTGAACTGGCAGCTTTATTCAGCATGGCTGAACAGTTTTTCAAAGTGGTCGTACCAATTATACTTTGATAGCAATATGTAAGTAAGAGTTCCTGTGCTTGGCATCCTCAACAACACTTGGTAATGTCAGACTTAAAAATTTTTTGCCAAGCTGATGGGAGTGAAATTGTATTTCAGTGTTTTAATTTGCAATCCCCTGTTTACAAGAGACTAGGCAGACTTTCATTTGTTTGTTGGCCATTTGCTTTTCATCTTTTAAAAAATTGCCCTCGGTTTGACAGTTCTTCTATTGGATTATCTCTTATTATGTGTAGGAGCTCTTTATATATTCTGGATACTAATCCTTTGTCAGGCTGTAGCCTATCTGGTGTGTTTTACTCCACTCAATTACAGTTTAAATCTGTGTGATTATTTGATTAATGTCTGAGTTTACCACTATAAGCTGTAGGAGAAGAGGGCCAATCCCTTGTGACTAAAGCAGTATCTAACACCTACTAGCAACTTAATAAATACTTCTGGACTGAATTGCATTGACATTATTTGTATTTTTATATGCTTCTGCTCAGCCCTCACCCTCAACCCCTCACAAGGCTATAAATTCCTCAAGAGCAGGAATCTGGTGCTATTTTCCTCATCTTTGTATCTCCGTCTGTGTCTCTATCATGACATAATACCTCTGGCTGAGAGGATCTATCCAATCATTTTTGCTTGAGTAATTTTTAAAAAATATTTTATTTATTTGCCAGAGAGAAACATAGCTAGAGAGGGAACACAAGCAGGGGGAGTGAGAGAGGGAGAAGCAGGCTTTCCACCGAGCAGGGAGCCCGATGTGGGGCTCGATGTGGGGCTCAATCCCGGGTCTCCGGGATCATGACCTGAGCTGAAGGCAGAGGTTCAACCACTGAGCCACCCAGGCGCCCCTGCTTGAGTAATTTTATTTGAGCTTTCTCTTTACTTTCTCCTCAACCTTTTATCTCTAAGCCTAGGTATATATTATCTATAAAATGAACAAATAATCAAGACCTCCTTGGGTGTTTGTGAAAATCACAAGGCATAACGTATGCCAGTAAGAAGAGCAGTGCTTTGCACACAGTTGGCACTCCGTAAATGGTGACTTCTGTTGTTCCCACAATAATCATTTGGGTGACTAAAGATACACTCTGTTTAATTTTAACAGACCAAATTCTTTCAGAGAGAGAATAAAAGTGAACTTCCTGAAGATCTGGTGAGCGAGTTTTTTTTTTCCTTTATTGGCATTTGACCCATTATATAAGGCTCAGTCCCAACACGATCTCTGAAAAGCATCAAATATCATTCTTCTCCTTCTCTTTTATAAATTCCAGACATATCAAAGGCATATGAACCATACATAGAATTCAAACCTTTAAGTGGAAACATATAAAGGCCGATTCTACTCCTTTGGCCAGAAGTCAGAGAGCAGAAAGGAGGTCTGTCAGTGATACCAGGGGTGGGACTGAGTGGCTGTAGCCAGAGACAAAAGCAGAATTCTTACATCTGTTTCCTACATCTGCCATTGATTGTGTGACCTTTGATCTATTTATAAAATGAAGACAATAATTCTTGCTTTTTCTGGGAGGTAGAACTTCATTAATTACTCATTTTAAAAAATGCCTTGAGATCCTTCCCATGAAAGCTGAAAGTTCAGCTATATTTAAACAGTGCTCCCAAGAAGTGAATGACCCACACCTGTCCACGCAACAGAGGAATATGATCTCTGTCTTACCAGAAAGTGAGGCCCAGGAAGGTGGATTTGTGCACCTGACATTGTGCATTGCCGACAGACGGGGGAAACCCCCTTCATCTCTGGCCCTAAGCTTGGAGGCATGAGAAACCTCAGGGCAGCCTTTATTTGATCAAGATGTCATATTCCGCAGAGACCCGCCCTCACTAGGGTTTCATCCCTGCTGGAGGAAAGCAGGTGTTGTTCTGTGCCCACTGCAGTGTGAGCTCACCAGAGGGAACAATTAGAGGCTCGGTGACCGCTGGCAGCCGCCTCTCCCCAGAAGGCCCAGAAGGAACGAACTTTGCTGCAGGATGTAACCAGAGAAGGTGGGCTGCATCCAGAAGGCAATGTAGGCAGGGCCCCCTCTGGAGCCTGACCTTCTCTTCAACTCTGGGGTCTGGGAGAGGGACCCGAAGGCCCAGGGAGGGCTGAGATCCCCCACCGAGGGTTATCCCCACCTCTCCAATGGCTGTTGAAACTGGTAGCACGATCTTGCAATGGCTCCAGGAGAGAGCCCTGGAACCAGAAGACCAGGCTCTAAAATCCAACTGCAGAGCTTACCAGCTGTGCAATTTAGTCGCTAAACCTCTCTGAGCCTCAGCGCCACACCTCTGGGCTGGGGATAATGATAACCTGTCAGGGTGATTAAGCAAGATCACAAGAAAAATGACATGCGGCAGTACACAATACACAGACTGTGGAAGGGAGGAAGCCAATACTCACTGAGAAGATGAAAACCCTAACAACTCTTTCAAGTCTGAGCAGAGCTCACTCCATTTTCACAGTTTTTTCTTTCTCTCTATTCTTAAGCTAATACTTGTACATGATTATAGAAACAACAACAACAACCCACACCAAACCCCAAAAAGCCCAAGAGGGGATACAGTAAGAAATGAGCATCTCTGCCATTGGAACTTCTTGTAACCCTTTCTCCTCCCCTGGTGGCAATAAATATTAAATAACAGTGCCAGGTGCTGGTGGATCTTTCGAGAGATTGCAATGCATGTATGAGGATGTATGTGGATTTTTTTAAAAAAGATTTTATTTATTTGACAGAAAGAAACACAGCGAGAGAGGGAAAACAAGCAGGGGGAGTGAGAGAGGGAGAAGCAGGCTTCCCACTGAGCAGGGAGCTCGATGCGGGGCTCGATCCCAGGACTCCAGGATCAGGACCTGAGCTGAAGGTCCTTAACCAACTGAGCCACCAAGGTACCCCTGTATGTGGATTTTAAACTGTGCCTCCTTTTGACACAGATAACATGCAATCTACGCTCTTCTTATACTCTGCATTTTTTTTTCTCCCTGCACAGTGTTCCTTGAAATGACTTACATGCCAGTATGTAGAGAGGCCCCTTCTTTTGAAGGCTGCACAGTATTGCATCTGCTTAACTGGTTCTCTGCAGATAGGCATTTAGGCCTATGGAGTTTCCTAGCTGTTGTAACAAATTTGACACGTTCAGTGGCTTAAAACGACAGAAATCTATTGTCTTACGGTTCGGTAGATCAGAAGCCCAAAGTGGGTCTTGCTGGGCTAAGATCAGGTTTTTGGCAGGATTGCCTTTCCCCTGGAGGAGACATGAAGGGAGAATCAGTTTCCTTGCTCTTTCCAGCTTCTAGAGACCATGTGCATTCCTTGGCTTATGTCCCCTTCCTCCATATTCAGTGTCAGCAACAGTAGGTCGAATGTTTCTCGAATCACCCTATTCTCATTCTCCTTTTCTGCTCTCCTTTCACTTCTGGGGATCCTTATGATTACACTGGGTGAACTCAGAGTATCTCCCTATTTTAAGGTCAGCTGTGTAGCAACCTTAATTCCATCTGTGACTTTAATTCCTTTTGCCATGCATATTCACAGGTGATGGGGATGGGGGACCTTTGGGGGTCATTATTCTGTCTGCCACAAGGTTATTTCCTGTCTTTTGTTATTACAGACAGAACTGATGAATGTGTTGTGTAAATTCCATTTCAAACCTGTGACTATCTGTGTGAGGTTAAGTCTGATAAGTGGACTGTGTTAAAGGACATGTGTTTTAAAATTTGGGGAAGATATTGTCAAATTTTGTTCCAAAGGGATTGTATCAATTTACACACCTACCACCACTGTATTCTTGCAAGTTTAAAGAAAAATTGGTAGCTTTTATTTTTTTAAGAGCAGTTTTAGGTTTATAGAGAAATTGATCAGAAAGTATAGAGTTCCCACATCCCCCCACCCTCTCCATAGTTTCCCCTCTTATTTATATGCTGTATGAATGTGGCATGTTTGTTACTATTGATGAATCAATGCTGATACATTATTACCACACAAGGTCCATACTTTACATTAGGGGTCACTCTTGGTGGTGTACATTCTACCTGTTTGGACAAATGTATAATAACATGTATCCATCATGGTAGTATCATACAGAGTTTCACTGCCTTAAAAATCCTCTATGCTCTGCCTATTCATCCCTCCTCTTTTTTCCCCCCAAACTCCTAACAAACACTGATATTTTTACTATCTCCGTGTTTTTGCCTTTTCCAGAATGTCATTTAGTTGAAATCATATAGTATATAGCCTTCTCATATGGGCTTCTCTCACCTAGCAATATGTACTTAAAGATTCCTTCATGTCTTTTTATGGCTCAGTGACATTTCTTTTTATTGCTCAGTAATATTCCATTGTATGGACGTACCACAGGTTGTTTAGCCATTCACCTATTGAAGGACATCTTGGTTCCTTCTAAAATTTGGCAATTAGGAATGAAGCTGCTCTGCACTTGACCCTTGAACAATGTGGGGGTTAGGCAACTGGACCCCTGCACTGTTGAAAATCTGGTATAACTTGACTCCCTGGAAAACTTAACTACTAATAACTACTATTGCCCTTACCAACAACATAAGCAGTCAGTTAATACATATTTTGTATATGTGTGATATGCATATTTATACGGTAAAGTAAGCTAGAGAAAAGAAAATGTTACTAAGAAAATCAGATGGGGGCTCCTGGCTGGCTCAATTGAGGGGGCATGTGACTCTTGGTCTTGGAGTTGTGAGTTCAAGCCCCACGTTGAGTGTGGAGATGACTTAAAAATAAAATCTTAAGAAGACAGAAAAAAAAATCGTATGGAAGAGAAAATGCATTTGCAGTACTTTATTTATTTTTAAAAATGTGCATATAAATGGACCCATGCAGCTCAGACTTGTGTTGTTCAATGGTCAACTGTAAACATCCACGTGCAGATTTTTTTTTAAGATTTATTTATTTGAGAGTGAGAGAGAGAGAGCACAAGTGGGGGAGGGGCCGAGGTGCAAACAGACTCCCCGCCAAGCAGAGAGCCTGGTGCAGGGCTCCATCCCAGGACTCTGAGGTCATGACCTGAGCCGAAGTCAGACGTTTAACCAACTGAGCCACTGGGCGTCCCTGTGTGCAGATCTTTATGTGGATATAAGTTTTCAATTGAACTACTTTTTACACATCTTTGAACATACAGTATTTTAGAAAAGCTCTTCACCTTGGCTAATCTGATAGATAAAAAATGGTATCTGGTTGCTTTAATGTACATTCCTTTAATGAAGGGTGAAGTTTGACATCTTTTCCTATTTACATTTTTATTTCTGGAAATGGTCTGCTCATTTTTGTTTTTTTATTGGGTTTTTTTTTCTTAGTGATACAAACACACTTTTTATGTAAAATGGAAAATGGGAGATGTGTTAAATTTTTACAAGTATTTTTCCAGTTTACTCTTGGACTTTTTTTTTTTATGTGTAAAGATTTAGAATCTTTATAAGGCAAATTTATACCCTTTTTTTCTTGGGGGCCTTTGTGTCTGTGTCTTGTCTTTCCTACTCTGAGGTTTAAAGAAAAAATTGCCTGTTTACTTCTTGTGTTTTTATGGCTTTCCTTTTGACATTTAAGTCTTTGATACATCTGGATATATTTAGGTGAAAGGAACAAGGTAGGGTACCAAGTGCTGCCCTCCCCTCATTGTTAACCTGTCAGGGAATGTTGGTCCAAGATCACTTTCCAGATAGTCCATCTTTCCTCTTTTTGGAAATGCCACCTTGATTATATACTGAAGTCTGGTGGGTAGTTATATTTTATTCTGGTTTCTGGAGGTAATTGTTTTGCTTACCAAAGTTTTACATAGTGGATTGTTGTTGTTGTTGTTGTTTTGGATTTTATTTATTTGACAGAGAGAGAGAGAGAGAGCAGAGAGAGAGAGAGAGAGCAGAGAGAGAGAGAGAACACAAGCCAGGAGAGAGGAAGAGGGAGAAGCAGGCTTCCTGCTTGATGTGGGCTCCATCTCAGGACCCTGGGATCCTAAACTGAGTGGAAGGCAGATGCTCAAGGGCTAAGCCTCCCAGTCACCCCCACATTGTGGTTTTTAAAGTAACGTTTTATTTAGATATAATTCACATACTATAAAATTCACCCTTTAAGCATACAATTCAGGTTTTTGCTAGCTTCACAGCATTGCGTAATCATTACTGCTATCTAATTCTACCACAGTATCATCACCCCATGAAAAAACCCTGTACCTGTTAGCAGTCCTTCTCCACTCTCCCCTTCCCCCAGCTCCTGGCAACCATGGATCTACTTTTCATTTCTCTGGACTTGCCTATTTTGGATATTTCATATAAGTGGAATTCCACAGTATATAGCATTTTATGGCTGACTTCTTTCATTTGCCGTAATAGTCTCCAGGTTCATCCACATTGTAGCACAGATCAGTACCTCATTCCTTTTTATTGCTCTATAATATTCCACTGTAGATCTATGCTACATTTTATTTATCTATTCATTTGTTGATGTACATTTAGATTGTTTCCATTTTTTTGGTTGTTATGAATAATGCTGCTATAAACATTTATATACAGGTTTTTGTGTAGACATATGTTTTCAATTCTCTTTGGTCTGTCTAGCTATCTATCTATCTAGGAGAATAATTGCTAGGTCATAGGATTACTGTATGTTTAACTTTTTGAAGAACTGCCAGAATGTTTTCCAAGGTGGCTGCAGCATTTTACATTCTTTCCTAACAGTAGTGTATGTGGATTCTGATTTCTGCCCATCCTCCAACACTTGTTAATGTTTACCTTTTTGATTATAGGTGTCCTCATAGGTATGAACTGGTATCCAGTTGTGGTTTTGATTTTTCATTGCCCTAATGACCAATGATGTAAGGCATCTTTTCCTGTGCTTATTAACCATTTGCATATCTTGTTTGGATAAATGTTTATTGCGATATTTGTCCATTTAAAATTAGATTATTTATTCCTTTTTATTGAGTAATAAGAGCTCTTTATATATTCTGGACACTAGTCCCTCATCAAATATATGATTTGCAAATATTTTCTCCCATTCTGTGGATTGTGTTTTCACTTCTTTCATGGTGTCCTATGAAGCACAAATGTTTTTAATTTTGTTTTTTTCTTACATTTTTAATTTGTTGAAGTCTAAATTTATCTGCTTTTTCCTTTTGTCTGTCGTTTCTTCTTTCTTTCTTTCTTTTCTTTCTTTCTTTCTTTTTTTTTTTAAAGATTTTATTTATTTGACAAGAGGAACCCAGATAGAGAGGGAGGACAAGCAGGGGGAGTGAGAGAGGGAGAAGCAGGCCTCCCGCTGAGCAGGGAGCACGATGCAGGGCTCCATCCCAGGACTCCAGGATCATGACCTGAGCCAAAGGCAGACACTTAATAACTGAGCCACCCATGTGCCCCTTGTCTGTGGTTTCTGTGTTCTAGCTAAGACACTACATTATGTTTTAATGTCTGGTAAGGAGTCTGTCCTCACTGCCCTTCCCCACACACTCCCCATGCTGGTCAGGCTCTTCTTGCTTGCTTATGTTTCCACATGAACTTTTCAATCAGCCCATCTTGTTCTGAAAGCAATTCTTTTTGTATATTTAAAAAATTGGAATCACTGTCAATATAATGATTTATGAGAACTGACATCTTTGCAATAGGACACCTTCCTGCTCAAAAACAGGGTATGTGTTTACATTTATTTAGACTATTTTTTTTTTATTTTTTTTTTATTTTTTTTTTATTTTTTTTTTATTTTTTTTTTATTTAGACTATTAAAACTAGTAGCATTCTAAAGCATTCTTTTTTTAAAAAGATTTTATTTATTTATTTGACACAGAGAGAGATCATAAGTAGGCAGAGAGGCAGGCAGAGAGAGAGGAGGAAGCGGACTCCCCACTGAGCAGAGAGCCCAACACGGGTCTCCATCCCAGGACCCTGAGATCATGACCTGAGCTGGAGGCAGAGGCTTAACCCACTGAGCCACCCAGGTGCCCCTAAAGTATTCTTCTTAGAGATTTAGGATAGTTGTGTTTTTGTTGTGGTCCATCCGAATGGAATCTTAAAAAATGTTTTCTAACTGGTTGATGATTGCATATAGGAAAGCTACCCACTTTTGTTTATTGGTCATATAATTGGTCATCTTATTCTATTGATACTGAGTGATTTTACTGATAATTCCTGAGTGAGTTATCCTGCATTGTCTAGGCTTCCAGTCACATCGTCTAAAAATCATGATAATTTTGCTTTCTTCTTGGTCCCCCCCTCCCCCCGTTGTATAATTGTATAGGTCAGCACTTCTAGAACAATGTTAAATAATGCTGGTTAGTGGAGATCTTTATCTTGTTCCTGATTCTAAGGGAGACTCTCCCAGTGTTTATAGACTTTGCCGAGAGAAGGCTTCCAGCATCTCTTTCTTAGTTTTTTCTTTTATTGTATTCTTTTGTCAGGATTCATACATGGTTCTGTTGGCTTCATAAAAAGAATTTGGAAGATTTCCTGCTTTCTCTTTGCTCTAGAACAATTTAAATAGCAGGTAGAATTCACCCATGAAACCATCTGGACCTGACACTTTTTTGGGGTATAGCTCTTTGAAAACATTCTCAATTTATTCTGCAGTATTTAATAGGTTTCAGTTTTGGGGAGTGTATTTTTAAAAACTCTTCTGGAATTAGCTGCCATGTTTTCTATTTTCCTAGAAAATCATCTCTTCTATCCAGCGTTTAAACATTTCTGCTTTTTGGTTGACCAAATAATTGCTTAGGGTTCTGTTAATTTGCTAAGTGTCTATGCTAAGGTGATTTCTCAACCCTCATTTCTTATCTCATGTATTTGATCTTGAACAAGCAGGTGGGAGGTCTTCCACTGCAGGATGGTCTATTTATAAGGCCAGTCTGAGGCTGAGGGTTCCCACTTATGAAATCCCCCACCGCCCAGCCAGTTTGATTCTGTTCAACATGGCGGAAGACAGACATTTCTTCCTCTTTTTTTTTTTTTTTTTTAAAGATTTTATTTGTTTGACAGAGAGTAACACAGCCAGGGAGGGAACACAAGCAGGGGGAGTGAGAGAGGGAGAAGCAGGCTTCCTGCTGAGCAGGGAGCCCGATGTGGGGCTTGATCCCAGGTCTCCGGGATCATGACCAGAGCCGAAGACAGTTGCTTAACCAACTGAGCCACCCAGGCACCCCAGACATTTCTTCCTTTACCTGGCTTTAGCTGTGATGGATCGTTTGACACGTGGCAAACACTGTGCTAAGCTTTTTACTTTTGTTTTCTCACTGGATTCTCACACCATCTCACGAGAGACACAGAAGTGCATTATTATTCCCGTATTGCCCATGAGGAAATTGAGACTCGGGGAGATTAAGTAACTCATCCAATGTCCCACAGCTAGCAGCTGGCAAAGCTGGGATTCTGACCAGGGCTGTCCACCTTGGGTCCCATTTGAATTACAGGCATCCTGCCCAAGCTCTCCCCGCCCCATTCGGCATTTGCCTTTCACCTCATCTGCTATCAGGAGCACAGGACTGGTCCAAGGTGGTGGACTTCTAACTCAGACACTTGTTTTCTGCACTTTTTTTTTTAAGATTTATTTATTTTAGAGAGAGTGTGCACACAGGTGATGGGGGACAGGGGCAGAGGGAGAGGGACAGAGAGAATCTCAAGCAGATACCCCGCTGAGTGTGGAGCCCAGCTGGATCCCAGGACCCTGAGATGGCGACCTGAGCTAAAATCAAGAGTCTGGCCCTTAACTGACGGAGCCACCCAGGCACCCCTGTTTTTTGCACTTCTTGTGCCTTACAGTGTGACCCCTCTCCATCTCTTAGATGATTTTTGAGGGCTCACACTGTGCTAGGTGCTGGGACAATGGCTCTCAGATGTCATGCTTATAATCTAGTAGGGAAGGAGTTGTGTCACTAGCTAAATGATGAAGCTTATTTAAAGAGCAGTACCCCCTCCCCACCTCCCTGCCAAAAAAACCCCAGCCATCAAATCATAATGCCTTGAGGTATAATTGTAGGGAGAGTCCGGGACTGGTTTGAATCACACAGGTCTGCCCCTTTATAGCTATGTGATCAAGACTTGCCATTCCGTTCCTCTGAGCCTCTTTCCACATCTATAAAATGTGGATAACATCACACATTTTTCACGTGGCAGGCATATGTCTTAGAGTTGATGAGTGTCTCTCAAGGATCCTTGAGTGGACTGTGACATGAAAGACTTGTGTCCTATGGAGGGTCTTAGATTTGACGACATATGATAATAATCACATGGTTGTTGTGAGAATGAAGTGACATGAAAGAAAGAGGAAAGCTCTGTTAGATAGTCAAGAGGATGGGCTGGTTCTCTAATCCAGAGTCCATCATCACTACCTTGCTGGGTGACGGGGGCAGGGGGGCAGGTTACAGACATTATGAGGTCCCTCCACTTTCCTTCTCTGGTCTTCCTTCTCTTATTTAATTTGTTAATTCAGCCGGCATCTCCTAAGCACATTTTCTGGGCCAGGCACACACCCCTGGGCCATGGGAATGCCCGGCTCAGCGGAATGCTGACAGTGAATGAGATTTTCCTTGTGAGCAATGCGAAGAACAAGATACAGACAGGAAAGGTGAGCTGATCACACAGTGCTCTTCCAGCTTTAAATTCTGTTCCCTCTGGAAGTAGGAGGTCCAGATAGGGCTGGTGTTTTTGGAGAGGCCATATGATGTAGGGGTTAATGCACAGGCTTTCAGGTAGGACAGTCTTGGGCCAGCACTTTCTAGCTGTGTGACCTTGAGGCAATGACTTAACCAATCTGAGCCTCAGGACCCTTATCTGTGAATGGAGAGTAACAGCAGTCCCTAGCTCATTGGATTGAAATACGGTATCTAAATCACTCAGCTCAGTGAGGGTTAGTAATAAACAGCTAGCAATGGTGGCCCTCTCCTCCCTCCCTCCTTTCTTTTCTGCTGCTCCCTCCTTCCCTCTTCCTTCTCCCCAGTTCACTTTCTGTATTCGAGAAGGAAAAACCTATTGGTGCAGGAGTCCCTTGTCCAAAATTTCCTACTTTCTATTTGGAGGTTGGCACAGAAAAAACTCTGGTGGATAAATTTGTCTCTCCGGTTGCCAACCTTTGCAGGGATCCCCAACCTTGCTGAAAGATTCTAACGTCCATTTGCTCTGCTTGCCCGGTGGACGAAGGGATTCAAGTGGGACATTTTCCTCAGTGAGGTGGGATAGACACAGAGCCCAAGGCTTAGGTACTTTTCAAGGGCCTACGAAAAAGTCTGAAATCCAGAAAAAGCTATTGGCTCCAAAATGTGAAAAGGAAACTGTAAAATCAAGAAATGTTTAATTAGAAACCTATTAAATGTCACAGCATGTTAACATCATGAATTGTTGAAATTTATGGTTTCTTTACGTTTGAAAACAATTTGTAGGCTGGATTTTTCTCACTTTGCAAGAGTTCCCAAATATGTACGATAGTTATTACTGAGAAATTATAGCCAATTATAAATTAAGTGAGTTGTTCACCAGTTGTAAATTAAATGAATATGTTTAGCCAAATTCAATAGCAAAAGTATAAAAGGCCCCTTCAACAATTTTGCAGTTAAAATTGTTATTATGGAATATTTTAAAGTATTTTAAACAGCATAAGCCCTCTCTTGGGTCTAGGAAGGTCTTTAAAATGCTTTTGCCATGCTTGGAAGTTTGTTAACCCTCTTTTTAGTTTCCTCTTCCGCCCCGCCCCTCCGGGATAGCTGATTTTTCTAGTCCTTTGTGAGACATCTAGCATTTAGAATTTGTAATAATTTTTGCAAATATTCACAGTGTAATAAAAAATTGTAGGACATTAAACTATAGATCAGTTTGATCTCAAGTAGTTTTAAAAATTCATATGCGCATTAAAAAAAAAGACCAGAAAGAAATATACTAGAATGTTAATAGACTCTCTTGGTGGAAAAACGTGCATAATATCTTTTCTTTTTTATAGTTTTCAGACTTTCCAAATTTTCTACAATGAAAATGCATTATAATCAGAAAAACAATTTTGGTAGTTAAAAATTTTTTTTCTTACTACAAAAGTAATTTATGCTCATTATAGAAAAATCACAAAATACATATAAGCATAAGGAAGGAAAAGAAACATGCAAATTCCACCCACCCAGAGACAACCACTGGGTCCTTCCAGACCTTTTTTATGCATACATAAACATTTATATTTTTGTCACAAAATGGGATCATTCTGTACATAGTACTGTTTTGAAACCTGCTTCTTTCCCTCACAATATATATTGAGAACATTTTTTTTAATGTCAACAGCACATTTCTGCAAGATGATTTTAATGGTGGCATACCACATGTCGAGGATTAACCATACATAATTGATGTAACCTCTAATTATTAGACATCTATATTGCCTCCTAGTTTTCTCTATTATAAAGTATACTATAATGAAAATATTTTAAAGCATCTAAGAAGTCTTTATTTTCATAAGGAAATCATAGAACAGACATTTGTTTTTGAATGATGCCAGGCTGAGGATCCAAAGTTGTTTAAGTAGTGATCTGTGCCCTGGACGAGTTCCCAGTCTTGGTGGGGTAGACAGTGGTGGGAGCCATGAACCCTGGCTGAGAAAACTGGGAAAGACTTCTCTGGGAGGGTGACGAGCCCAGGACTTAAGGACTGAGTAGTCCACCGGGCTGGTAGGGTCGGGTAAACAGGGACCCGTTCTCTGGCACAGAGAACAGGACAGGAGAAAATGGGACGGTAACCTTTAATTTAGAGCCCACGTGATGCGCTGGGTACTCATACCTAAGTTTTCTCATTGAATCCTCACATCAACTCTGCAAAGGAACCATTCTCATTCCTATTTCCCAGCCAAAGAAACTGAGGGTGGGTGTTTGTTTCCAGAGGTAGAGCCAGGATTTAGACGTGGGCCTCACTTTCAAGTCCAAGCTCTTTCTTTCTTCCTTTCTTTTTCTCTTTTCCCTGATGATAGCCGAGGCAGTTCTGTGCTCCCAGTGAAGGTAGGAAAAGGTCTAATTCGTTTTCTTTTCATGTGCTTTTTCTTAGTAGCAAACATCCCAGCTATTTTAAGGCCTGTGCTATTCCCTGCCACAAAGAAGGGCTTAAGTCCCAGCCCTCTTCCTTCTCTTCCTTACAGAGCTTGAAAGAGAGGTAGGAGCCTCCAGATGCCGTCTTGGGCGCCGTCCTTTGCCACCCCTTGAGCAGGCCTGTCTCTCCCCTCTACCTCATTTGTCTTGGTGCGAGGACACAGAGTTAGGCTCAGAGAGGCATGTTTTAGGAACAGTGAGATGGAGCATGGGGGATGGGGCGGGCAGAAGTGAAAGGTGAGGGGTAGAGAGATGAGCTAAATAAATAGGCGGGCCATACAAAGGCCTATGTTACTGATGTTTGCTAGGGGATGGACGTGGTCAAATGGCTCCTTGGGAAGAAGAGTCAGACTGTTCTGGAAAGGATGGTGTGTCCTAGAGGGATACAGGTGTTGGAGAAAAGGTGATGTGGACCCAGAATAGTAATAGGTAACAGTTTTTGATTGCCAGGCACTGTGCATGTAAAGTATTCTTAATCTTTATGGGGTATGTGGTATTATTATCCTCATTTTCCAGGTGAAAATTGAAGCACAGAGAGGTTAAGTAACTTGTCCAAAGGCACACAGTAAGTGGAAAAACCAAGATTTAGACCAAGGCAGCCTATTTTTAACCCTTCCATCTAACTTAGTTCTCACAGAGCTGAACAAAGCAGGCCGTTACCTCTGCGAAGACAGGGGTCCTGTAAGTTTCACCACCTGTGCAGAGTTGAACCTGTGAAACAATGCACTGTCAATATATAGGATTTATTGATATTTATTATGATGAGAGTATAGTTAGATATAATGTATTTAGTGTATATTATTAGAATTACATATATTAATATATTAGTGATTAAATGTTGGACGCGATGAATAGACTAACACAGCAGCACAGGAGCGGGAGGGAAGAAATGTTTCTGAATTAGAACTGCAGGGTTTGGGACGCCTGGGTGGCTCAGTTGGTTAAGCGACTGCCTTCAGCTCAGGTCATGATCCCGGAGACCCGGGATCGAGTCCCACATCGGGCTCCCTGCTCCGCGAGAAGCCTGCTTCTCCCTCTCTCACTCCCCCTGCTTGTGTTCCCTCTCTGGCTGTGTTTCTCTCTGTCAAATAAATAAAATCTTTAAAAAAAAAAAAAAAAACAACTGCAGGGTTTGAAGACAGGGTATGGGGTGAGGGGTGGAAGGGGAGGATTCTGAGTAGATGACACAGTTTCCAGGTTGGAGAGCAGGGAGAGGGTGGGCTCATTAATGAGACTTGGCCTGGGGGATTGGAGTAGAGAGTACATTTGAGTATTCATTCGAAGGACCCGTGGGCTTTGTCCCTGGTCTCTGAAGAGCTCCTCTTATGAGAATCCGATAAAGCTTGTTCTTCTGATTTGGATAGCAAAACTAACAGGTTTACAAACTTCTCACATGCTAATTAAAAAACTAATTAAAACCCATCAGTTCTAAAAGGCATATGGTTTATTTAAGGTTGATCCAAGCTTGATGTTTGGTTAAACAACGTTTTAATAAATCATAAAACGAATTGACTCTAATGATACTAGCTTTTCGAATTCACTGAGTATATTTCACATGTGGCTTTTTTCCTATTTAAAGGACATTAAATGAGGCAATGTAGATAAAAATGCCTACTGCCCATGATCATTTAAAATTTGTTTTCTTTTCCTTGAGCCTGTTGGCAACTCTAGGGAGTAGGTATGGCCTTTATCCCCATTTTACAGATGAGGAAACAGGCACCCTTAGGAGAGGTAAAGGGGCACATATGAGATGGCTTGGCACGGAAGTAGAAAAGTCAGAACTCAAACCTGGGTCTCCTGCACGGTGCTATCTAATAAATTATCCCCAAACGTAGCTGCTTAAAACAGAAAATATTTATTATCGCACAAGGTGCTCCAGGTCAGGAATCCAGAAGTGGCTTAGCCCGGTGTTTTGGCTCAGGGTCTCTCGGGGTAACCAGAGACTTCAGTCTCTGGAGCCTGGACCAGGGCTGGAGGGGCTGCTCTAAGCTCCCTCATGGGGCTTTCGGCAGGAGGCTGCAGGTCCTTGGCCGGTGGGCCATTCTGTGCGGGTGTTCACGACATAGCTTTACCTGGGCTGAGTGATCTGAGAAAGAAAAAGAAAGGGTGAGGGAGGGGGGAGGGGAAGGGGGAAGAAGGGGTAGGGGAGGAGGAGCAACCAAGTTGGAAGTCATAACCTCATCTCAGTAATAACATCCCATCAATTTTACTCTGTAGGAGCTAGTCCTTGTAGGGTAGGGGGCTTCACAAGAGTGTGAACGCCAAGAAGCAGGGCTCCCTGGGGCCACATTAGAGGCTGCCTATCACAGGCGCCTTTCCCACTCCATCATATCATATCTTGTCATCTTGTTCTTTGTAGCCATCCCCCCATGGCCCCTCCCCACAGAATTACTTTATAAACGTCATGAAATTGCAATGTTACCAGTTGGCAGCAACTTATATTTTCTGAAGACAGATAATAGCATTGAACTACTTAGCAAACCAGGAAGTGGAAAATGGTTATGAAGGGATCCAGTCCGGTTCATTGCCAAGGTAGTGGAAAATGCAACATGTACCAATGGACTTAATTGGTGAAAATTAATTACCCGATTGGACTTATTTCTGCTTAAATACACTTAGGTGTTAATTGGTAATTTGACTTGAGGTTTATTTTAAGGTGGATTTGTTATCCTGACTCTGTCTTTTAAGAAATGATCTCTGTTTAATATACCTCGAACGCTCCCGCTCCCGGTCTTGCTGAGAAACAATGTCTAGTTCATTGTCATGGTTCTTCTCCAGATGGGACTGATCAGGGTCAGACTGGCCCAGAGAACAAAAAGGCATTTGCTTTGGAAGCTCCATCAAGAGGAAAATCTTTCTATTGCCTGAGGGGCTTTTCTGGGGAGGCTAAATGGTAGTGGGAAGGACATAGGATTACAAGTGGAAAATACAGGGACTCCTTACATTTCTGTGCTCTGTGACTTTGGGTGAGTAACTTATGCTGTCTGGATTTCGTTTTCTACATCTGTAAAATTAGGTGGTGGGAGTACATAGTGTCTGAGGTCGCTTCTCCCATAAAATTCCACGATTGTCAAATACGGGGCTCTCACTACAGTGGGGGGACTCAGCAACAGTTTTCTTTCCTTTACCCCCCTCCAAAAAAAAAAAACTGAGCTTTGTCTGTTTGCTAGAATTTGTTTCACAGGGTATCCTATGCTCTGGTTAAACAGTAGGTTGAATACATGTTTACCTTCATGTCTCTTAAAGTCCCATTTAAATGAAAAGGAGAAGGAGAATGGATAAAGGGACACCAGTGGACAAGAGAAGGGATGGAAGGAGCAGGTATTCAAGCCCGGCAGGGGGAAACACCCACCAGGGGTCCAAAAGCTTGCCCTTCAGCATCCCAGAAAGGCCCAGACATTTCAGGGGGTCACCGAAGGCAGAGTGAGGAGAATTAAGTGAAATTTAATGGTGAATTACATTCCACCCCTCCCCGCCAGACCTCTTCCTTCTCTCACCACTTCCAGGCAGGATAGTGGAAGATGCTTCTCTGGAAAACCTAAGCCATCCCAGAGGAAGGAGCTCCCCAGTTGCCGCTGGAGCAACCAACAGGGAACGCCACCTGCTGACAACTCCTTGTCGCACTCCTGCATCAGCCTGTAGTGCCTCCGTCTCCGGGAAGGCTCAGCCAAAGATCACCAGGCACATAGCAAAGCATCCTGACAGGAGAGATGGCAGGAATTTTCCTCAGGTAGATTACAAGATGCTCATTCAGATTTCTGCTCAGCTGTCACTTCATCAGAGAGACTTCCCCCTTCCATTACTCTCTACCTCTCAGTCTGCCTAATTTCAGAAAGAGAGAACAGAGAAATGGAAGGGAGAACATTATCAAAATAAGTAGTAGGAAAATTTTTCCCAGAACTGAAGGATACAAGCTTCTAGTCTGACAGGCCCACTGGGGGCCAAGCACAATGCTGGATGGGAGACTCCACGGAGGCATCTCACTGCGAATTTTTAGAACCCTAGAGATAAAGAAAAAAAAATCCCAAAAGCCTCCCAAGACACAGGTAGGTTTGTACAAAGGATCAGCAATCAGAACTGCGTCATACTGCTCAAGAAAAATATCAGAAGCTCAAAGAAAATAGAGCTAGTTATCAAAATCCTGAAAGAAAATGATCCCAACCTGTAATTCTGTATTCAGTTCAATTATCAATTAATTGAAAGGGAGTGGAAGACATTTTTATATAAGCAGGGTTATTTTTCTTGGAATAAACCAAACTGGAAGGTGATATGGGATTCAGAGGATCTAAATCAGGAGAATGACAAAAGAAGCTTCTAGGATTCTAGGATGACAGTGGAAGCAACCAGTCCGGGTGGAAGGAGAAAGCCCATGAGGGAGGTCTTCGAGAAAAAATGGGATGGGTAGAGATGATCCCAGTTGCGTGGTTTGAGGAAATATCAAAAGGCTGTTAGAAGGCCTAAGAAAAACTATTGCTAGGAATCCAGAATGATAAGCAAATGAAAAAAGGGGGAAAAAAAGAGGTAATTATTAACTTTGGGGTAAACAAAAAATTGTTCAAGAAGAGAAGCATATCTTGGTACACTAGCTCAGGGGAATACAAATTACATAATCACAATAAGGTCAACATTAAGTGTGAACGTAAACAGGAGTTATAACTACACTTAGCGGAAGAGGGGAACCTAGTGCTTTGGAAAAGCGAACCATCGGGCAGCGTTCATGACCGTCTGATAGTTGATGAGGAACTCAGCAGATGGAGACACAGCATCTAAGTTTGTTCTTTAGGTTTATGGAGGTAAATGTCAGAAAAAAACATGCAAAACAGGGATCATGCTGGCCTCTGGGGTGGAGAGGAGCTGTTTTTTTTTTTTTTTTCATTAAAGGTGTATTTAGCACAAGTTGACTTCTTAAACTAAGAGCAGTTGTTACTTTGAGAAAGATAAAGGGGAAGTTCAGAAGCTTTGCCTCTCATGTATGGACCCCTTCTTCATCAGCCAGAGTGAACAGAATAAAATTGCTTCCTGAGGTTAAGACCTGGTTCAGCTTACACTGCTCCCTGAGACTGATCTGAGGAGGCCTGGAGGGGTCATCTTGCCGGCCGCCCTCACCCCTGCTGCTGATGGATGTCCACTATGCGGTGATGGTGGAGAGGGAAAGCAGTGGACTGGAGTTGAAGGATTTGGGTTCAAATTTAGTTTCTACTGCATGTTAGCCGAGTGGTGTTTGAAAAAAAAAAAAAGACATCATCTCAGATATTCCCTGAGCACCCATAGGACAGCTGTTAGACATTGGGGATATACATCCCTGTTTTGGGGAAGATTAAGGAAGGGGATGAGTTCATTTCCTGGCTGGCTCAGTGGGTAGAGCATGTGACTCTTGGTCTCAGGGTTGTGAGTTCAAGTCCCATGTTGGGTGTGGAGCCTACTTAAAAAAAGAAAAAAGTTTCCTCATGGATAAAATGGGAACTCATTTATTCACTCATTCAACAACTGCTTACTATTAGTATCTGTTGTGTGCAGGAGCCTGGCACTGAGCTGGGCAGGAGAGCCTGGCTGCCAGGAAGGAGCAGCAGTGACCAGGCTGGGGCTCTGGGTGGCCAGCCTGCAGAGCACATGGAAGACTGCTGGGTGAAGGGGGGCTGGGAAGGCAGCCTCTCAGGGCAAAGGCCCAGGCTCAAAGCCCTTGAGCTGGGAGGTGGGGGTCACACAGCAGTGCTGCCCCACCCTGTACCCTTATATTTTCCTTCTAGGACTGTCTTTGGAGGGCTGGGATTTCAGATTTTAGAGGTGAGAGGCTTAAACTGTCTATGCCACTGGGATACTGGGGTGGCTCAGTCAGTTAAGTGTGCCCGACTCTTGATTTTGACTTAGATCATGATCTCAGGATCGTGGGATCGAGCCCCTCATCGGGCTTCATGATGGGCATGGAGCCTGCTTGAGATTTTTTGTTCTCCCTCTCTCTCTGCCCATCCTCCTGGCTCTATGTACTCTCTCTAAATAAAATAATAAAAATAAAATAAAATAAAATAAAATAATAAAATAAAATAAAAATTAAAAAAATCTAGATCACTAATTCCTTTTGCCATTCCTAAACCAGTAACATTCCCAAGTTGATGTGGTGGGCCAGCAGATATTAACCGACTTATTTGCTAAATGAAGACATGAGACAGAAACACCAGGGAGAAACAACCCCAGCTACCATGTACCATCATGTCACAAAAGAAGAGACCGCTTCCTATAAAAAGTAGGAAAGACATAATCTCGGAATAAAGGACAGATTTTACATTGCGTGAAGTTACCTTCCTTCATGAGAACACCCTACGTGGTCTTATTTTCTCATTTCACTGCAATCATGGGAGACCTTGGGGGCAGACCAACATGAACCGAGGTCAGCTTTAGGCACCCCTTTCATCACCGACCCCTTCGTGTTATGGGTAAAGAGATCAAAGGTGAAGCCTAAATCAGATGGCTGGGATTACAGCAAGCCAGAATTGAGAATCAGGCCTCCGAGTCTCTTTCTTGGTTTCCATGTTGCTACAAGTCCACTCTGGTGGGCAGGAAAGCATGGGATCACTGACCAGCTCCTGTCCTAATGAAAGGAGAGACAAAAACTTGAGAAGAATGGCTTCCCAATGAGGCTGCTGTTCTCTCACACTTTCCTGACACCCCCAGCCAACTCAGGACTCTTGTGGGACACTGACACTCTTGACGGTTCTCCCTCCTTGAACCTCTCCCTCCCCCTGTTGTTTGTGGCCAGTGTCTGCTGGTTCCTGTCTTGGTTCCTAAGCAACTCTTTCTCCTTCACTCATGACTCTTTCTGCTTTGCGATGGTGGGTGATGGTGGGTTTCTCCCAGTGTTTGCATCTCAGCCCACAGTGATCTCATTCATTACCGTTTACATATGGATGGTTCCCAGACTTTTATCCCCTGTGCTGTCCTCTTTTCCAAGCTTCAGATTCAGGTCGTTAACAGATGCGTTGATGTCTCCACCTGGAACTCTGGAAGGTGCCCAAAGTAACGAGGTGCAATCAGGAAGCTTTCTTTTCCTTCTAAACCTGCTCCTCTTTCCCTGCCTTGGGCTACAGCGATCACCCTCCACTCTACCTCCAAAGCCATTTTGGAGTCAAACTTGACTCTTCATGCCAGTTTCGGATCAGTCACAAATCCAACCCATCCTTTCTCAAATGTCTTTCTGATCAGGAATGTCATTCAGCCCATCCTCACTGCCTGGCGGTGTCATTTCTTTCCTTTGCTAGTAGTGCACGTCCCTAATTGGGTCCCACGCAAGCACTCTCCTGCCTCTCTTCAGCCCAGCGGCTCTGTCATCTAAAACACAAACCTGAGCATGCTGTTCTTTCTTAGGAAACCTCTAGTAGAATGAATTTTTTTAAAGGAGAATTTAAAAAAGTATAGGCCTCAGTGCTGATGAGGATGCTGTGAAACTGGCAATCTCATTTATTGCTAATAGAAATGCAATTTGTTGAACTATTTTAGAATGCAGTTTAAGAATTCACCATCGAAGCTTAAACATATTCAGTCTTTAACTAGTAATTCCATTTCTGAGAAGCAAGGGAAATAACCCCATCTATGGAAAAGCTTCACAAACAAAGATATTTATGACATCATTATTTATATGGGGAGAAATTGGAAATAGCCTAACTATATTACAAAAAAGTAATCTATGATACTGGGTGGCCTATTATATAGCTATTAAAAATGACATTTACTCATAGAACAAAGACAAAATGAAATATACTAACATGTCTGTAATGGTTATTTCTAACTGGTGGGATTATGGATGACTTTAATTTTCTTCTTTTTAATTTTCTATATTTTCTAAAGTTTACACCATAAATAACTATTATAATTAGGTAAGAAAATTTACTTTTAAATAATGCTTAGAATAAGTTTATGGTAACTGAAAAAAAAGCAGCATATCAAATTGTGCATAAAACATAATCTCTGTACAAACACAAACGAGAATGTAAGGAAATACAACAAACCATTCAAACTGATTGGCCCGAGGTCATAGCACCCTAGGGGATTTTTGTTGATTTCACCTTCCTGATTTTCCACCTATAGTGGAAGAAGATTATACACACACACACGCTTGTGTACACATGTGCACACGCACGCACACACACAGCACTAAGAAACTCTCCACTGCCTGCAGGTTTTAATCTACATATCTTAGCATGACCTATATGTCACAGAGACCCCAGATGACATTTAAAAAAAAAATTGAGCTAAAAAAAATAATAAAATAAAAAAATAAAAAATAAAAAAATTGAGCTATAATTCACATACCATAAAATTTCACCATTTAATTTGTACAACTCAGTGGTTTTTGGTATATTCACAAAATTGTACAACCATCACCACTATCTAATTCCAGAACATTTTTATCAATTCCAAAAGAAACTCTGTACCAGTTAGCAGTCATTTCCCAAATCCCCTTTTCCCCAGCCTCTGTAAATCACTAGTATACTTTCAGTTTCTATTCATTGGCCTATCCCAGATATTTTATACAAATAAAAGGATACAACATGTGGTCTTTTGCATCTGGTTATTTTATTTAGCATAATGCTTCAAAGTTCACCTATGTAGTACTGTGTTTCAGTACTTTATTCCTTTTAATTACCAAGTAATATTCCATTGTATAGATATACCATATTTGTTTATTAATTTATCAATTGATGGGCATTTGAGGTTTTTTTTGATTTTTTGGCTATTGTGATTCATGATGCTGTGAACATTCCTATACAAGTATTTATGTGGACATATGTTTTCAATTCTCTTGGGTATGTGTTAGTATATATATTGCTGGGTCATACTGTAAACCTATGTTGAGCTTTTGAGGGACTGTTTTCCATAGCAGCTACCCTATTTTACATTCCTACCAGCAATGTATGAGGGTTTCAATTTCTCCACATCCCCACTGACACTTGCTAGTTTTGGCCTTTGTCATTAGAGCCCTTTTAGTGTGTATAATGTGGTATCTCATGGTTTTGATTTGTAGTTCCACAATGAGTAATGATGGGATGACTTTTGTGCACGTATTGGCCATTTATATATCTTCTTTCAAGAAGATCTTTTGCCCGTTTATTAAAGATTAGGTTATTTGTCTTCTCATTGTTGAGTTATAAGTGTTCTTTATATATTCTGGACACTAGTCCCTTCTCAGTTATATAATTTGCAAATATTTTCTCCCATTCTGTGGGTTGTCATTTTACTTTGATGATACCCTTTAAAACACAGAAGCTTAAATTTGATGAAGTTCAATTTATCTATTTTTTCCTTTTTGCTTTTGATGTTATAGCTAATAAACCATTGCCTCATCCAAGATCATGAAGATTTGCTCCCAAGTTTTCTTCTAAGAGTTTTGTAATTTTTTTAAAAAGATTTTATTTATTTATTTGACAGAGAGAGATCACAAGTAGGCAGAGAGAGAGGAGGAAGCAGGCTCCCTGCCGAGCAGAAAGCCATATGCGGGCCTCGATCCCAGGACCCTGAGATTATGACCTGAGCTGAAGGCAGAGGCTTTAACCCACTGAGCCACCCAGGCACCCAGAGTTTAATGCTTACAGTTAGGTCTTTGATCCATTTGGAATTACTTTTTGCATGTGGTACGAGGCAGGAGTCTAAATTCATTCGTTTCCACGTGGATGTCCAGTTGTCCCTGTACCATTTGTTAAAAAGACTATTCTTTCCCCATTGTATTATTTAACATGCTGGTTGCAAACCAATTGACCCTAAACATAAATAAGGGACAGATGATATTTTTGCTCAATTGCTAGTCTTCTTCAGGCTTCTCAATTTGTTACGCTTTTCCTATCCTTGATACCTTTGGATGGGTTGGTCCTTCACCTACCATCCACTTGTCTTGGTAGGGGACTATCTTCATTCTCCAGGTATTATCTGTACCCACAGCCTTTCCATCTCCCCCCAGCATTCAGATTCAGTGTCCTTGGAGCATTTTGCACATACCTCTATCACTGCTGTATTTACATCATATTAAAGTTATTTATTCCCGAGTTCATCTGGCTATCCTTTGAGATCTCTGACAGATGTGACCATGTCTTGCTCCTCTTTGAAACATGCAGCACAGCACCTGCACTTAACAGGTATTTCATAAATGTTCGTAGAGTGACCATTGACTAAAATTTCTGAAAATAAGCACTATGCTGAGAACTTTCATGGGAAGAGAAAGGAGCAAATTATTGGATCAATACCTCTCATACCCTCTCTTTCTCCAATTCTGGAGAACACTATTTGTTCATTCATTCTTTCAAGAAGTTTTTAGGAAGTACCTATTATCTGCTAGGCTTTGGGCTAGAAGCTTTAGGTCATGGGGTGAACACAAACAGACATGGTCCCTACCCTTAATGGTGCATAGAGTGTCATGAATAAGACAACATTAATAGAACAATCATGTAAACATGAAAAATATGAGTGTCTGGCATCAGGCCATCTCTGTGCTCTGTACCTACCTCCTGCTCACATGTTCACTGATTGTTTGACTGCCCGGCTCACTGACTTTCTCTGTACCTCCACTCCCACTCTTGTCCGTGGTGACTGTGAGACTCATGTAGATGACCCTCTGTCACCCTGCCTCTTGTTTCTTGATGCCTCAATACCATGGTCCCCTCCTCCTCTCCACCTCAGCTATAGTCACATACAGACTTTGCCGTAACAGTAGCATCTTGAAAGTTTCCATTCTAACCATCCCATTCAGACCATCACCACATATCTTTCCAACTCAGTGATCCCAGGGCTACCATTCCAATGATTCTCTGATCCTTTTGAGGTCTTCAGTCTACTGACTCTGTCCCCTGGTTTCCTGTCTTTCAGCACCTCTCACCTCGGCCCTCCTTTCCTTTTCACCCAACCCCAACTCTATGGCCTAGTGCTGTGACTTGTTCGGAAGTCCCATGCTCACACTTAGCTGTTGTGAAACTCAGTGGGGCACCTCCTTTGCACCTGTGTCTGGGACGGCGCAGGGACATGCCTGGAGAAAACACAGTGGCACAGGTCTTGTTTTACTACTTTACATCCTCAAGTAACTGGATTGGCCAGCCCACAGCAGTCCCCAGTCAGTCTGCCACTCTCCAAGATTCATATTCGTACCTTCTCCTCTTTTCTCCAGGCCCGATGCCCTTCTCCTGCCTGGTTCTCAGCTGATGATCTCATCTTCCCATTCACTGAGAAAACGGAGACCATCCGAATGCTCATTATCTACCACTAAGCTGAGCGGTGTCCAGCATCAATATGTATGTGCTATGCCCTCTCCTGTCACCGATTACAAATTGTCCCTGTGCCTGTGTAGCACCAAGCTCTCCACCTGGGCGCTGGATCCCATTCTCCCTCACTTACTGGAGGACTGACTGCAGTGATCTCTCTCTCTCATGAATCACCAGTGTCACACTCCAGACTGGAACATTCCTTTTGGCACACAGCTATGCTGTAATGCTTTCCATCTTAAAACAAAGTAAAAACCAAAACAGAGAAACCCCCCGTAATGCTCCTGGGCTTCCCTGGCGGGAGCCCTATCTCTCTACTCCTGATTGTAGCAAAATTGCTCAAAAGACTTGTCTACATGTCCTCCAGTCTCATGGAGTATGTTCCCAATTTGCTCTCTCAACTCTAGGCACATTGATCTTCGGCTGTTCTTTGGAATTATACTGTTTGTTCCTGCCCCAGGACATTTGTCCTTGCTATTGCTTTTGTCTGAAGTCGTCTCTCCCTACAGCTCTTCATGGTTTGCTCCCTCATTTCACTGAGGCCTCAGTGTAAGTATCATCTGCTCAGAAAGGCTTTCTCTGCTGCCCTTAATCTGAAATGATTACCCTCACTTCTGCCACCACACTAATCCTTACCCAGCTTTTTTTTTTTTTCTCCTCACAGCACTTCCACTGCCTGATGTTCTAGTAAACATGTATTTGTTCACTTATTGCCTCTTCTTCTGTTAGAGTGGAAGCTCCCTGGGGACTTCTTTTGTTCACCATTATATCTCTCACCTCCAGAATACTGTCTGGCACGTAGTAGACACTCAATAACTATGAATTAATAAATAGTTGGATGGCTGAACATGATTCTCTGAGGATGTAGAAGGGAAGGATTTACCCGGTCAGGAAAGGTGGAGAAAGCTTCTTTGAGGAAGTGTGATATCAGCACAAAAAGAGGGGATTAAACAAGTGAGCTAGGGAGGGACAAGTATTCCAGACAAAAGGAGTGTGCAAAGGTCCTGGGGTTGGCAGGAGGGCAGTGAATTCAAGCTAAGAGAAGGCCTACATGCGGCCCAGGGAATGAGAGGAAGCTGGTGCAAGGTGGGCAGGAGCCAGGCCCTGCCATGCCTCCTACAAAGAATGCCATGAAGGGCCTAGAGGCTGGGGTACTTCTGGCTTCTATCCTAACAGCAGTGGGAGGCCTTGGAGGAAAGACACAATGTGATTAGATTTGCATTTGAAAAGCTCTCCCTGATCCACTTATTATTGCTAATAATGATGATATGATGATGATAAATACTTTTGCATCTGGATAGTGAAAGGTCTTTTCAAAGTGCTTTCACACTCTCCACCCCAGCCTCAGCCTCTTGAATCCATCAGCAAAAGCCGCTGGACCCGAGGGTATAGTGTTCACCTGCTACCGGGATCAGGTTTTCTAAATCCCAAGTCACAGCACATGGTCTAAGAAAGGACATTCCCCCCACACCTTTTTTCTAAGTATATGAAAGCTGTGCTTTCCAATCACATTTAATTACACATTTGACAAGCCACCTCAATTAAAAAAAAAAAGCCCAGATATTGAGACTCTTCCATACGGTTAGGGAGAAATTATTACTGTAAGTAGTCCCCTGTCCTCACCAACACACAATCAAACTTTTAAGGCACTGTGCATCCTAACATTGTTGGGTCATAAATTCGATATATCATGACAGTGACTTACAAGTCAACCAAAGTTCTTCTCCTTCTTCCCTTTGGTAAGAGGGCAGTTGCTTCTGGGAGTCTGGAGGTCTTACTCTGATTTTTGGGGGGTGGACAGGAAGGCAGAGAGAAGGCTGAGGTCTTGACCTTTTGGGAGCCAGGGGCTCAGGGGGTCATGAGCCAATGTCCCTTCAGGGAGCTATCCTGGCTAACGTTTGCTGTTGCTCTTGTGTATTTTGAGTGATGGTGAACCTGCTGAGTTTATGAATGGGAGACACAACCCCAGGGAAGGCAGGAGAGGATGTATGTTGGCTAGGACCAGGTGCAGACAAAGATTCTCTCTTTAAGAGGTTCTTATGCACACACAAAAACACAGGAGGATACTGAAATGAAGTCCTCCCCCAAGTCTGGCTGGGAAGGGGGCAAAGGGACTTAGTGTGACCTTGCAAATGGATTGGTGGGCCTCAGAAATCTGCCTAGAAGTTTCCTGGAGGAAAGCAAGAGGAAAGGGAGCGTTTCTGGGCGATGACAGTGGAGAATGGTCACAAAGGAGAGGTGGAGAGAGCTCTAAGGACCAGGGAATTTATGGCAATCAGCTGTCAGAACTGGAAAGTCCATGAGTCACGTTCTTTCCTTTTGCTATTACTAATTGGCATCATTTGGCCGGGAAATAAATGGCTGAGACATGATTTTATAACTGCTTTCAAGTAGGGAGAAGGTTTTCCTTTGGAAGATGGTCTTGAGCTGTTTTCAGCCCTTAGGAGGGGGAAAACAGCTCATTCCCATGCTAGTAGAGATTTCAAGAGCTTTTCAGCTTAAGTATAAGCACTGCTGACCCTTGAGAAAGACTCAAGAAGTCCCCAGCATGTCCTGAGGTCTCTGCATGAGACCCCATTGGGAATGGGAGTTGGGACCCCATGGAGGTGTGTTGTCCTCCTCCCCAAAGCCTCCTCTTCCAGGTGTGTGTGGGTGGACAACCCACAGCCCTCTGCACTCTGGAAGGATCCTGAGATGGTGAACTAACCACATTCCGGGAAGGCCAGTATCCTCTTCTCTTGGGGCAGGATGGTTGGGTTCACTGCCTGAATTATGAATGCAGAAGAGTCATGTCCTTTCCAGTGCCATCTGATGTGAGAAGCATGACAGAAGTATGACAGAAGGGAGTCAAAGTGGGAAGAGACAGTAGTCTTCACTGATGGTTGTTGACACATTTTATAAAAATGTGTGACCATGTAAACTCATTGCTTGGCCCCTCTGAGGGCATTGTAAGCGGCCCATGCAAGAGTGTGTGTGTGTGTGTGTGTGTGTGTGTGCGTGTGCGTGCGTGTGTGTGTATTGTGTGTGTGGGTAAATTCCCAAAGTTGCATTAGCTTTGAGGTAAATCTGCCTTCGATGTCTACCGCTGTACATTCGTGACCTTATTTTATCTTTACAATATTCCTATGGAATAAATAATGTTATTTCTCCATTTCCTTGGAGACTGAGACTTGGGGAGCTTAGGAATTTGCCACACAACTAGGGTGTGATAAGGCAGGGATCTGAGGATCCAGTTTTGGAACTAGCATTTCTAACCACTACTCCTCACTGCCTTCTCTTACCCTTCAGGAGCATATATTCCTAGAGAAACCAAGTACATTTAAGTAGTCTCCTACCTTTCTTCCAGTATCTGCTCAGTTATTACCTCATCAAAAAGAGAGGTTTGACCAGCTGAGGTAAGGTGGGACAAGTATTCCAGACGAGAGGAGTGTGCAAAGGTCCTGAGGCTGCAAGGAGTGGGGAAATGGAAAGAAAGCTTTCCTGGGGGCACAGGGCATGAAAGGGAGCTGGCACAAGGTGGGAGGAGCCAGGCCTGGCCATTCCTCTTACAAATTAATGGTCACGCACCCCCAACCCTGTTCTAATTTCCTCCACTGCACTTTTGATCAACTGACATACTCAATACTTATTTTCTCTCCCTCTGACTCCTTACTTGAATGTGCTCTTCATGAGGGCAGGGACCTCATCTGTTTTATTCACTGCTGTATGCTGGGTGCCTAGGATGCTGTCCGGCAATGCAGAAGGGCATTTGATGTATATTTATTGCATTAACTGATTACAGAACTAAATAGTACTGGCCTGTTTTTGTTAGATGCCTGGAGCATGTTACAGCCCACAGGTGATATAGTGGTTGGAAGACTGAAAACATTTCAAACCAGATTATCAGACAGAGTTTCCAAAAGGAGGTTGGCCCGTGAAGGATGGCTAAGATGATATATATATTTAGGAGGCAATGGCGGGGGAAGGGATAAAATTGGGTAGCGGTCCAGCAAGCTGCTTGGCACGCCTCCCAGCCTCTGCCAGGCTCCTTGGATGTGGGCCTCTGTGCTATATTCACACATCATCTAAGTGGGTTGTGAAACACTGGCACTAGCTACCAAGGGATGCTATGGTTTCTCCTTCCTTGGAGATCTTTAAAAATAGGAATAAGCAATCAACTGTCCTAAATTCTTTAGGAAGGAAAGCACTGGCTTGTTGGCTCCTACAGTGGATGAGGCCGTTTAGGTTTTCCATCTGATACAAGCATCTCAGGAACTTGTGAGGTTGGCACTATTATCCCCATTTTACAGATGAGGAAACCAAGGCACTATTATCCCCATTTTACAGATGAGGAAACCACAGGGACAAAATGCACCTCTCTAACTGCCAAGCCTGTGGTCTTCGCGCTCCCCTGAGGCTCTGGCGCTTTCCCCCCATCCGTCTTCCTAGGACGTGTGTGTTCTGTTTTAAATTAGCACGTGGTGCTGCCCAAGGCTGATGTTAACTGGTGGCTTTCTGATCATGGTGGTGGCAGACGTGACTCCCGTCATGTGATCGAATTCTATTGATGTTAGGGCAGGGTTTCCTTGACACAGGAGGCTGAAGCAGACCACCTGGTCCTGCCTTCTCTTTGGTGTTGTGCTAGTTGTAAAGAGGTGGTATGAGTACAGATTAGATCACTCACTGAATGAACACTGGGTGCCCAGTGCAAAGGGGTAAGTTACATCAGTCCGGTGAGGTATTGTTCCGGCCCCGTGGGTGGATGGATGGGGAAGTAACTGTGGTAGAATTTTCTAGGGAAGAAGCAGGTGGCAGAGAAAGGGAAAGTCAGGACTTGGAAGGCACCTGAACTTAACCCTCAGTGCACATCCTTTGAGAAGTGGCTTGGGGGCTATGACATCAGACAGCCTTGAGTTCAAAATTTCCACTTAGCCATTTACTGGCTGGGCAGTCTGGGCTGAGTCAGCTGACATTTCTTGGTCCATCAGCACTCTTCAGTTGCATGCAATAGAAAGCATCTGTGGCTATCTTGAGCAGGGGAAGGTCAGGGAAGAGACAAAAAAGCCCTAGCCCCTGACTTCAGAAAGTGCTGTTGGATGAGCTCTTCAGAGTGGTGCTCAGGGCTTTTCCTCGTGGGTGTGAGGATTCCTCCTTGTAGGCTGAGGAGGGCAGGAGAGGTCTGGGTGTCATACCACCATCCTGGAGGCCAGGATGCTTGGATAGTTTGTTCCCTCATTAAAATACCCAGTGGGGGAGGGGAGAGTTTCCTTGAAGCAGAATCAGGGCAGAAACGTTACCTGCCCCTACAGAACTTTGTTGTAAGGATTTTGAGTTAATATACTTAGACTGGTTTGCACAAACTACTTCCAGGAAATGGTAGTTATTACTGTAATAGAGCCAAATCTTTACTATCCCTTTTGCAGGTGGTCCGTGGCAACTTGCATTTATTTAATTGCTAATGCTAGTTTGCAACTTCAGAAAAGAAAGAACATATCCCTGTGTAGCTAAATTAATATTGATATCCCACTTAACGCAATTAGTAATGATTCTTTTTAGATCGCCTCATCTGTCCATATTGGGATTTCGTTGGTGACTGTTAAATCTAGCCCGATGACTGCCTTGTAGAGTCTCTCTCTGTGGGCTCAGGGAGGATAAGCTCATTGTAATATTCGCCTAAGCCAAACAGAATTGGAAAGGTACATCTGTTGCAGGGAAAAAAAAAATCATGGACTGTATTTCAAGACTAAATAGAGTTGATCTGGGATTTCCCTCTGTTTTGGTGTATTCAGGTCACCACTCCCCCTCATTAGTACTGACTGTATTTAACACTGCCACAGTTAATGAAAGCTTTAGTAGTTAAACACGTACACGAAATCCCCTATTACTCCAGGGTGCGTGTCCAAGTCTTCGAGCGCCGTTCAACAAACATTTATTGAGTGCCTACTATATGCAAGAGATTTCTCCTTATAACCAGCCTTGTGGGGTTCTCGAGCCAAATTTGGATTTTTTTCCCCCAGTAAATTTTATACATCAGGACAGATTTGGCTGTCTTAAGTGGGAGAGAAGGAGCAGTCACACTACAGAATTACTTATCTATGAATTTTAAGATCTACTAAAAGGAACCCTCCTGGTTCCTTTGGGGACAAACATTTCATAATAGAAATGTTTAAAAACCAACCAAGATTTTTAAAAAGGGGTAGCCTGTTTGTTTCTTCTCGCCTAGTGACACTTTTCCTACCAAAGACAAGGGCAAAGAGATTTGCAAAGGAGTGTCTTCTGCAAAATCCAGGAAACTGCTGCCTTTGGGGCTTTAGAGAAGCAGGGGAAGACAGCAATTCTCAACCTGGAGTCTTCCCCAAAGACGGCTGTTTCCAGTTCCTTGAGTCAGAAATCACTGTCTCCAAGACAGCAGAGAGAAAAAGAGAAGTTGCAAGGCAGGGTTAAAAAGGTACAAAATATAGTGTTTTATAAGATCAGCTGTGAGCAGTGATGTGGGGAAATGGGCCCTCTTCGGCCCTGCTGGCAGGAGCGTAAATAGATACAACCTTTCTGGAGGGTGATTTGAAAATACTATCAAAAGCCCTAAAAACGATCGTACTCTTGGAATTGATCCCAAGGAAATAAATAGGGCCATACTCAAAGATTTATCCATAGGAGTAGTCATTGCAACATTGTTTACAATAGTGGAACATTGGAAATAATGTAAATGTCCAACCATAGGGGACTGACTTAGGTTGGTTCAGTAACTTACTGGGCATCCTTCCACGACGGAATATTATTCAGACATTAGAGATGATGTTGTAAAACTGTCTTTCAGTTAGGATCCATCATTTGGAGCGCGGGGCGGGTCTCTGGGATTATATGCAAAATCATGTGTATGTATGTGTATGTGGGCATGTTTTGGGGGAAGGGAGGATTCTTACGAATTCTTAAAAAGGTGCATGACCCAAGAGAGTAACAAATCATCATTGTAGAAAACACCTAAAGCAGAAAGGTGTTGGGGTACCTGGGTTGCTCAGTCAGTTAAGCATCTGCCTTTGACTCAGGTCATGATCTCCAGGTCCTGGGATCCAGCCCTAAGCTGGTCTTCCTGCTCAGCAAGGAGTCTGCCTCTCTCTCTCTCCCTCTGCCCCTCCCCATGGCTTATTCTCTCTCTCTCTCTCAAATAAATAAATAAACTCTTTAAAAAAAAAACAAAGGTGTTGACAACATATTATATTAGAGAGTGAAGGGTAGGGTAAAAGCATATTTATTATAATCCTAGTTTTGTAAAATATGTGTGTGCAGGAAAAAGATGCACCAAAACGATAATCACGGTTATCTCCAAATGGAAGATTATAGGTGATACTTTTTTCTTTATTGTATTTTCTAAAATTGTTACCACGAACATGTATTACTATTACATTAAAAACAAATATTTTTTAAATGTATTAGTATCTTGCAACTTGGAACCACATTGCCTGGGTGCCCGCTGACTGACCAGCTGAGCAGGTCTACAGTGAGTTTCTTAATTTCTCTAGGCTTTAATTTCCTCATCTGCAGGATGGGATGATCACAGTTTATATTAATAGCTGTAGAATGCCAGGGCCTGGCACAGGGTAAGTGCTCAGGGAAGACTGGCTATTGTTAACAAAACAGAAGTGAGGTAGGTGTATGAACTTCGGAGACACCCAGGCTTGGGTTTGAACCCAGGTTTGTAACTCCTTTGTGAGGGGTCCCTTTGTGAAAGCCTCTCTTTCCCCATCTGTCAAATAGACACAGTAATACCTTTCTTGTTGGGCTAATTTCAGCACTGGAGAAATATATGTGCCTAATTCAGAGTAGGGGCTTGGAAGATGATAGGGAAATTCCAACGAAAGTAGAATTGTATTCTTTGGGAATTTGACCGCCAATGTTTAGGGAACTAATTCTTTGGCTTTTCTTCACACCTTAACACAAATCTCCTCTTAACCTCGTGCTACAGGCTATAAGTTTACAGTGAAGATATTGGTCTAGCACATGACTTCGAAAAATATAACATGCTTGGAGCACCTGGTGGCTCAGTCATTAAGCATTTGCCTTTGGCTCAGGTCATGATCTCAGGGTCCTGGGATTGAGCTCCACATCAGGGTCTCTGCTCAGCGATGAGTCTGCTTCTCTTTCTCCCTCTAACAATCTCTCTTGCTTTTGCTCTCTCTTGAATAAATAAAATCTTTAAAAAAAGAGAAAAATATAACATGCTACCTGTCTGATCGCTAAGAAGTATTACTCATGGGCGCCTGGGTGGCTCAGAGGGTTAAGTCTCTGCCTTCAGCTCACGTTGTGATCTCAGGGTTCTAGGATCGAGGTTCACATTGGGCTCTCCACTTGGCAGGGAGCCTGCTTCCTCCTCTCTCTCTGCCTGCCTCTCTGCCTATTTGTGATCTCTCTCTCTGTCAAATAAATAAATAAAATCTTAAAAAAAGAGTTTTACTCATGGAGTTATTACTATGTACCAGTCCTGGGATGAATCATTCTTTTTCTTTATCCTTGCTTCATTTATCCCCCCTTTCCAGCATGGAGCGGCTGACCACAAGAAAATATTGCCTATAAAAGAGGAGAGTTGGGTGGCTCAGTCAGTTAAGTGTCTGACTTTGGCTCAGAACATGATCCTGGGATCAAGCCCTGCATAGTGGGGGGGAGGGGTGGTGTGCTCAGCAGGAGGTCTGTTTCTTCCTCTGGCCCCAGCCTCTGCTCATGCCCCCTCTCTCTCAAATAAATAAGTAAAATCTTAAAAGAAAAAAAAAGACAAGAGTTGACTGGAACTTAGCTGTCTTACTTTTGAGTTTTTTGTGTGTCCCAAACCCTACCTCCCCAAGTGACCTAATTAAGATATTACCTTAGGACCATCATCTCTTCTGTGATTTTAGAAGATTTCAGTGTTTGCTGACTATCTGGTGTGGCATTATTGTCCTAGGGGTCTTGCATAGGCTGCATGTTGATTGTCTTCTCTTGCCCTCGTGCTCCACTCCTCTGGCAACTCTGCTGGCTCTCCTTTGAAAACATAATCCAGAATCTAACCACTTCTCCCGACTTCCAATGCCACCACTCTTGCCCAAGTCACCATGAACTCTTCTCTGGGTTTTTTTAAAAACAGACTAATTTTTTTTAGAGCAGTTTTTGATTCACAGAAAAGTTGAAAGTAAGCTTCAGAGAGTTTCCAAATACCTCCTATCCTTGCCTCCATAGCCTCCCCACTACATCAACATCCCTCACCAGAATGGATTATTCCTTATAATTAATGAACCTACGTTGACCATCATTGTCACCCCAAATCCATAGCTTACATTAGGGTTCACTCTTGGTGGTGTAAATTCCATGGGTATTTTTAAAAAAATCATTATTATGTTATTTTAGTCCCCATACAGTACATCATTAATTTTTTTGATGTCATGTTCCGTGATTCATTATTTGTTTGTAACACCCAGTGCTCCATGCAATACAATTCATGGGTCTTAGAGTATCCTACAGAATAATTTTACAGCCCTAATAAAGTCCTCTTTGCTCTGCTTATTCATCCCCCCTGAAACTCTTGGAAACCATTGATCATTTTATTATCTCCATAGTTTGACCTTTTGCAGAATGTCATATAAATGAAATCATACAGTATATAGTCTTTTTAAAGTGCCTTCTTTTACTTAGTGTTATACACTTAAAGTTCCTCCATGTCTTTTCAGGGCTTGGTAATTTTTTTTGGTGCTAAATAATATTCTGTTGTCTGGATATATCACAGTTTATCCACCTACCTACTGAAGAACATCTTGGTTGCCTCCAAGTTTTGGTCATTGTGAATAAAGCTGCTCTAAACAGGTTTTTGTATGGACATAAGTTTTTAATTCCTTTGCGTAATACCAAGGAGTGTGGTCGCTGGATCATATGGTAAGAGTACATTTAGTTTTATAAGAAAGCACCAAATTGTCTTCCAAAGTGGATGGACCATTTTGCATTCCCACCAGTAATAAATGAGAGTTCTTGCTGCTCCACATCATTGGCAGTGTTTGGCATTGTAGTATTTTGGATTGGGGCCATTTTAGTAGCTGTGCAGTAGTATCTCATTATTGTAATTTCCTTAATGGCATATAATGTGGGGCATCATTTCATGTCTTGTTGACATCTGTAGATCTTCTTTGGGGAGATATCTGTTAAGGTCTTTGGCCCAGTTTTAACCGGGCTGTTCATTTTCTTATTGTTGAATTTTGGAAGCTCTTTGTATATTTTGGATAGTAGTCTTTATCAGCTATGTGTTTTGCAAATATTTTCTTCTAGACTGTGGCTTCTCTTCTCATTCTCTTCACAGTGTCTTTCACAGAGCAGAAATTTTTTAATTTTAATGAAGTCCAGCTTGTCAGTTCTTTATTTCATGTATTATGGCTTTGGTGTTGTATCTAAAAAGTCATCACCAAATCCAGGATTTTCTAGAATTTCTCCTATGTTATGATATGGTTGTTTTATAGTTTTGCATTTCATATCTAGGTCTATGATCTATTTTTTATGTGCCTTCAGCCACTTTATGATCTATTTTGAGTTACTTTTTGCAAGGGGTGTAAGATCTGTGTCTAAATTCAATTTTTTGGCATGTGGATGTTGAGTTGTTCCAGCACCATTTGTTGAAAAGACTATCTTTTTTCCATTGTATTGCCTTTTCTCATTTGCCAAAGATCAATTGACTCTGTTTATGTGGGTCTACTTCTTGGCTCTGTTCTGTTCCTCCTATACATGCTTCATAGAAATCTTAGATTTATACCTAAGTATTTCATTTTTGAAAAGTGCTAATATAAATAGTATTCTGTTTTTCATTTCAAATTCTACTTGCTCACTGCTGGTATATAGGAAAGTGATTAATTTTTCATATTAGTATTATATTCTGCAAACTTCTTGTAATTGATTATAAGTTTGTTTTTGTTGAGTATTTCAGATTCTCTACATAGACAATCATGTCATATGTGAACAAAGAGAGTATTATTTCTTCCTTCCCAATTAGCATGCTTTTGTTTCTTTTTCTTGTCTTATTACATTGGTTAGGACTTCCAGTACGACGCTGAAAAGGAATGGTAAGAGGGGACATCCTTGCTTTGTTTATGATCTTACTAGGAAATTTTCCAGTTTCTTACCATTAAGTATCATATCAGCCGTAAGTTTTTTTGAAGATGTTTTTAATCAAGTCGAGGAGATTCCCCTCCATTCCTAGTTTGCTGAGAGTTTTTATCATGGATGAGTGTTTGATTTTGTCAAATATTTTTCCTTCATCTATTGCTATGATCATGTGATTTTTCTTTAGCCTGTTGATGTAATGGGTTATATTAATTGATTTTTCAATGTTGAACCAGCCTTGCACACCTGGTCATGGTGTATAGTTCTTTTAATGTATTGCTGGATTAGACTTAATCAGTACTTTGTTGAGGATTTTTGCATCTGTGTTTGTGAGAGATACTGATCTGTAGTTTCCTTTTCTGTAATGTCTTTGTCTGGTTTTGGTATTTGGGTAAGGCTAGCTTCATAGAATGAGTTAGAAAGTATTCCCTCTGCTTCTATATTCTGAAAGAGAATGCACAGAATTATTGTAATTTCTTCCTTAAATTCTCAGTAGAAATCCCCAGTGAACCCATCTGAGCCTTCTACTTTCTGTTTTGAAGGGTTGTCACTTACTGATTTGATGTCTTTAATATTCAGATTGTCTACTTCTTCTTGTGTGAGTTTTAGCAGATTCTTTCAAATAATTGGTCCATTTCATCTAGGTTATCAAATCTGTGGGAATAAAATTGTTCATAATATTCTTTGATTATCATCTTAATGTCCATGAGATCTGTAGTGATGTCATTGCTATCATTTCTGATTTGGGTCCTCTTTCTTTTTTAGTTAGCCTGGCTAGAGGCTTATCAGTTTTATTTATTTCAAAGAACCAACTTTTGTCAATTTCTCTATTGATTTCCTATTTTCAACTGCATTAATTTCGGCTCTAATTTTTTATTTTCTTTCTTTCTGCTTTTGGATTCCATTTGCTCGTCTTTTTCTAGGTTTCTAAAGTGGAAGCCTGGATGACTGATTTTAGTTCTTTTCTTTTTCTTCGAGTACATGCATTCAATGCTATAAATTTCCCGCTAAGCTCTGTTTTTGCTGCATGCTACAAATTGTAATAAGTTGTATTTTAACTTTTATTTAATTACAAATATTTTAAAATTCTCTCAAGAGTTCTTCTTTAACCTGTGAGTTATTTAGAAATTTGTTGTTTAATGTTCAAGTATCTGGGGGATTTTCCAGTTATCTTTCTGTAATTGGTTTCTAGTTTAATTTTACTGTGTGATTTGTGTTCTTTTAAATTTGTCAGTGTGTGTTTCATGATCCAGAATGTGGTCTCTCCTGGTGAATGTTCCATGTGAACTTGAGAAAAATACACATTCTGCTGCTGTTGGGTGAAATATCTATAGATATCAATTATATCCAGTTGATTCATGGTGCTATTGAGTTCAGCTATGATTTTCAGTCTTCTGGATCTGTTTCTGAGAAAGAAGCATTGAAGTCTCCAACTATAATAGTGCATTCATCTATTTCTTTTTGCAGTTCTATATTTTGTTACCTTACATATTTTGACACTCTTAAGTGTCACATGACACATGTTAAGCATATACATTCTAAGGACTGATATGTCTTTCTGGAGAATTGACCCTGTTATTGTTACATAATGCTCCTCACTCTTCCTGATAACTTTCTTTGCTCTGAAGTGTGTTCTGTCTGAAATTAATATAATTACTCCTGCTTTATTTTGACTAGTGTTAGCATGATATATCTTTCCCCATATATTTAATTTTAATATATATATATTTATATTAAAGTGGGTCTTGTAGACAGCATATTGTTGAGTCTTATTTTCTGATCCACATTGACAATCCCTGTCTTGTATTAGTTTATTTAAATCACTGATGTTTAAGGTGATTATTGATATAGCTGGATTAATCTCTTACCATATTTGTTAGTTTGTCCTTTTCCTTTGTTCCTATTTTTATATTATACTTCTTTTCTTCCTTTTGTGGTTTTAATTGAGCATATTATATGATTCCATTTTCTCTCCTTTCTTAGTTTATCAGTTATACTTATTATTTTACTCTTTTTAGTGGCCTAGAGTTTGAAATATATATTTACAACTAATCTGGTTCCACTTTCAGATAATTCTTTGCCACTTCATGGGTAGCGCAGGTATCTTATAATAACAGAATAGTTCTAATTCTCTCCTCCCATCCCTTGTATAATTTCTGTCATTCCTTTTGCTTATACATAAACATGGAAGCCTTGAAAACATTGTTGCCATTATTATTTTGAACAAACTGTTGTGTTAGATCAATTAAGACAAGAAAAATAAACATTTTTATTTTTACCTTCACTTGTTCCTTCTCCCATTTATGTAGGTATAAGTTTTTACCCATATCATTTTCCTTTTCTCTGAGAACTTCTTTTAACATTTCTTACAAGGCAAATCTGTTAGCAAAAACTTCATTTTTTTTTTGTCTGAGAAATAAACTCTTTTACTTTAAAAACAAGATTTATTTATTTTAGAGAGAGAGCATGTGCATAAGTGGGGTGAGGGGCAGAAGGAGGAATCTTTAAGCAGGCTCCTTGCTGAGTGCAGAGCCCAACATGGGCTCTATCCTATGACCTTGAAATCATGACCTGAGCCAAAACCAAGAGTCAGATGCTCAAGCTACTGAGCTACTCAGGTGCCCCTAAACCCCTTTACTTTTGAAGGACAATTTCACAGCATACTGAATTCTAGGTTAGTGGGATCTTTTTTCTCCCAGCAATTTAAATATTTCATTCTACTCTCATTTTACTTGGCATGGTTCTGAGAAGTTGGATGTATTTCTCACCTTTGCTTCTCTACAGGTAAGGTGTTTTCACCTCTGGCTTCTTTTAGATTTTTTTCTTTATCTTTGATTTGCTGCATTTTGAATATAACATGCCTAAGTATAGGTTTTTTAAATTTCATTCGAGGGTAGTTTCGGCAGGGGGGAATTTATCCTGCTTGGTGTCTTCTGAACTTTGTGGATCTGTAGTTTGGTTTCTGCATTAGTTTGGGAAAATTCTCGGTCATTATTGCTTCAAATATTTATTCTTGTTCTCTTCTTTTTTCTCCTTCTGTCATTCCCATTATGTATATGTTATATTTTTTGCAGTTGTCCCACAGTTCTTGGATATTCTGACCTGTTTCCCCCCAGTCTCTCTTTTCCAGTTTTTTTTTTAAGATTTATTTATTTTTTTATTTGACAGAGAGAGAGGTCACAAGTAGGCACAAAGGCAGGCAGAGAGAGAGGAGGAAGCAGGCTCCCTGCTGAGCAGAGAGTCCGATGTGGGCCTCGATCCCAAGACCCTGAGATCATGACCTGAGCCGAAGGCAGAGGCTTTAACCCACTGAGCCACCCAGGTGCCTTTTTTTCCAGTTTTTTAATTTAAAAAGTTTTTCGATCTCAAAGTTTTCTGTGGAGATATCCTCAAGCTCAGTGAGTCTTTCCTCAACTGTGTCCAGTCTCCTGGTGGTCCCACTGAAGGTACTCTTCATTTCTGTTAGTGTTGTTGTTGTTTTATAATCTCTAGAACATTTCTTTTTGACTCATTCTTTGAACTTTCATCTCCTCGCTTGCATTTCCTGTCTGTTCTTGCATGCTGTCTACTTCATCCTCAGAAGCCCTTAGCATGTTGATCATGATTGTTTTAAATTCTAATCTGATAATTCCAGTAACCCTGCTATCTCTGGTAGTCTGGTTCATGTTCTATCTGATTAATGTTCTATCTGATGCATGTTCTATCTCTTCAAGCTGTGTTTTTTGCCTTTTAGTATGCCTTGTAATTTTTGCTTGAGGGCAGGACATAATGTACTAGGTAAAAGGAACTGTAGTATATAGCTGTGGGAGGAGGAAAGTGTTCTTTAGTTCTGTGATTAGGTAGGTCTTTGTCTTTTAACAAGCCTGTACCTCTGGACTTTGAATTTCACAAACGCTTCTCAACCCCTCCCTGCATTAAGTAGGACAGCATGGCTAGAGAGAGCTGGAATTGAGTATTTCCCTTCCTCCATATGGGTTAGGCTCTGGAAAATCCCGTATAGTTTAGGCTCCAGTAAAATAGTTTCTCTTGAGGGTAAACCTTATTAAGAAGAAGATAATATTCTGGATTATTTCAGATGGTTCCTTTCCCTTAACCCATGCCAGAAGCAGGAGGGGCTTTTTCACTGACATTTACTATGAGAACCTTGTTGAGTTCCTGGAGGTAAAACAAATGTGGATGCCCTTAGAAGACTGGGTCCCACTAGAGTTTTTAACTTTCAGACTTGTCTGCACTGAGCCTCCAGCAGTTTGTCAATTAAAGTTTAGGTTTTCCTTACCCAGCACTGCTTCTCATGAAGGTTTCTGCTGGTGATCTCTGCTCTGATGAGTTGTGATTATATTTATTCACCTGTCTGTCTCTCCACATTTGGGCAGCAATGGTTTGCACCGAGACTTTACTTTTCTGACAGATCTAAGAATGGTCATTGTTTTTTCAATTTGTTCAGGTTTTTACTTGTTGTGAGACAACTTCCAAACACTTTACAGAAACTAGAAGACTCAATGTGGATTTATGTTATAGTTTGTTATAATCTCCTAACTGGTTTCCTTCTTCTGCAATAACAGAGCAACTCAAATTAGCCTTTAAACTTTAAATTGTTTTTTTTCCATTGGATAGTCTTTCCTGCTTTGTCGAAGATTAGTTGACCATTTATTTCTGGGTTTATTTCTGGGTTCTCTATTTTGTTCCTTTGATCCACATGTCTGTTTTTGTGACAGTACCATTCTGTCTTGATGACTGCAGCTTTGTACTATAGCTTGAAATCTGGAATCGTGATACCGCCAGTTTTGTTTTTGTTTATTCAGAATTGCCTTGGCTATTTGGGATCTTTTGTAGTTCCATACGAATTTTAGAATTGTTTGTTCAAGCTCTGTGAAAAAAGCTGTTGGTATTTAGATAGGGGATTGCATGAAATGTGCAGATTGCTTTGGGTAGCATAGACATTTTAACAGTGTTTGTTCTTCCAATTCATGAGCATTGAATGCTTTTCCATTTCTGTGTCTCCTCTTCAATTTCTTTCATAAGTGTTCTATAGTTTTTAGAGTACAGATCTTTTACCTCTTTATTTAGGTTTATTCCTAGGTATCTTAATTGTTTGTGGTGCAATTGTTGATGAGATCGATTCCTTGATTTCTTTTTCTGCTACTTCATTATTAGTGTATAGAAATGAAACAGATTTCTGCACATTGATTTTATATCCTGTAACTTTGCTAAATTCATGTATGAGCTCTAGCAATTTTTTGGTGGTCTTTCAGCAATATGTCATCGGCAAATAGTGAAAGTTTGACTTCTTCCTTGCCAAGTGGGATGCCTTTTATTTCTTTTAGCTGTCTGATTGCTGAGGCTAAGACTTCCAGTACTATGTTAGATAGTAATAGTGAGAGTGGACATCCTTGTCTTGTTCCTCAGTTTTTCCCCACTGAGGATGATATTAGCTGTGGGTCTTTCATATATGGCCTTTATGATGTTGAGATATGTTCCATCTATCCCTGTTGAGGGTTTTAATCAAGAAAGGGTGCTGTATTTCGTCAAATGCTTTTCCTGCATCTGTTGACAGGATCATATGGTTCTTAACCTTTCTTTTATTAATGTGGGTATCACTCTGCTTTGCAAATGTTGAACCACCCCTACAGCCCAGGAGTAAATTCCACTTGATCCTGGTGGATAATTCTTTTAATGTACTGTGAGTAATTTTTTTTTGAGAATTTTTGCATCCATATTCATCAGGGATATTGGCCTATCAGTCTCCTTTTTAGTGGGGTCTTTGTCTGGTTTTGGAATTAACGTAATGATGGCCTCATAGAATGAGTTTGGAAGTTTTCCTTCCATTTCTATTTTTTTGAACAGGTTGAGGAGAATAGGTATTAACTCTTCTTTAAATGTCTGGTAGAATTCCCCTGGGAACCTGTCTGGCTCTGGACTTCTGTTTGTTGGGAGATTTTGGATTACTGATTCAATTCCTTTGCTGGTTATGGGTCTGTTCAAATTTTCCATTTCTTCCTCTTTCTGTTTCCACTTCTAGTTCACTTTGGTAGTTCATAGGTTCCTAGCAATTTGTTCATTTCTTCCACATTACCAGGTTTATTGGCATATATTTTTTCATAGTATTTTCTTATAATTGTTTTTATTTCTGGGATGTGATCTCTCCTCTTCTACAGAACAGTTTGGAGATTCCTCAATAAGTTAAAAATAGAACTACCCTATGATCCAACAATTGCAGTACTAGTTATTTATTCAAAGGATACAAAAATATATATTTGAAGGAATACATGCACCCCAATGTTTATAGCAGCATTACCAACAATAACCAAACTGTGGAGAGAGCACATGTCCATTGACTGATGAATGGATAAAGAAGATGTGGTACATATACATATATGTGTATGTATGTTTGTGTGTGTGTATGTACATACATACAATGGAATATTGTTCAACTATCAAAAAGAATGGACCCTTGCCATTTTCAGTGACAGGGATGGAGCTACAGTATATTATGCTAAGTGAAATAAGTCAGTCAGAGAGAGACAAATACCATATAATCACATTTATATGTGGAATTTAAGAAACAAAACAGATGAACATAGGGTAAGGGGAAAAGAAAAAAAGGAGAGAGGGAAACAGCCATATGGAACTTTTTTTTTTTTTAAGATTTTATTTGTTTGACAGAGAGAAACATAGCAAGAGTGGGAACACAAGCACGGGGAGTGAGAGAGGGAGAAGCAGGTCTCCCGCCGAGCAGGGAGCCCAATGTGGGACTCGATCCCGGGTCTCCGGGACCATGACCTGAGCCGAAGGCAGTCGCCCAACCAACTGAGCCACCCAGGTGCCCCAGGAACTTTTTTTTTTTAATTTTTATTTATTTATTTGACAGAGAGATCACAAGTAGGCAGAGAGGCAGGCAGAGAGGAGGAAGCAGGCTCCCTGATGAGCAGAGAGCCCGATGTGGGCCTTGATCCCAGGACCCTGAGATCATGACCTGAGCCAAAGGCAGAGGCTTTAACCCACTGAGCCACCCAGGCACCCCTTCCATAAGTAACTTTTAATGATAGAGAACAAACCAAGGGTTGATGGAGGGGTGTGGGTGGGGGATGTGCTACTAAATGGGTGGTGGGTATTAAGGAGGGAACTGATTGTGATGAGCACTGGGTGTTGTATGTAAATGAATTCTACTCCAGAAGCCAATATGACACTGTATGTTAGCTAACAAAATTTAAATTTAAAAAAAGTAAAAAAAAAATTTTTTTTTTTTTAATTAGATTGTGACTCTCCTGCTCAGAACCTTCTAGTGGCTCTCACTCAGAGTAAAAAGCCAAAGCATCAGGTCCTATGTGTTGGCCCCATCTTCAATACTCTCTCCTGGTATCTATCTTCTCTCCAACCATAAGCTCTCCTCTTGCCTTCCTGGCCACCTGTGGTTCCTTGGACTTTCTTGGTATGTTCTTGTGACTGGGCCTTTGCACTTGCTATCTCCTTTGCCTGGAATGGTCTTCCCTCAGACATCTGCATAGTCCAGTCCTTCTCTTCCTTCATATCTTGGTTCAGATGTTATTATCAGAGCGAGGCTTTCCCTGGTTACCTGACAGATTATAATGGCTCTTCCATAATCACCCCACTCGCTTCCTTTCTAGCTTTATTTTCTCCATAGCATTTATCACCATCTGATATGCCATATATTTTACTTTGTTCTTGTTTATAGATTGGAAAGTCTATGAGGGCAGGGGTTTTTTAATCTGTATTGTTCACTATTGTATCACCAGTGCCTAAAATAATAGCTGGCATTTAATAAGTCCTCACTAAATATTCGTGGAATGGATTATTGTCAAACTTGTAAAGATGAGATAAGGGATGCGGCTAGAGTTCAAACTCAGGTCTTCATGACTCAAAGCTCATGTTCTGAGCGACTATGCTACATTGCCACTCAATTCTGTGTTGAATATTGAATATCTGATGCGTTCTTCCAAATGGCTATTTCCTACACCCTAGCAGTTTTCTATTTCTTGGCTCTCACTGGAGTTGATTTTTCTGAGTTAGTAAGAACTCTCTATGAACTGCATCCTAATATTTCCTCAAGATCATTGCATTGCAAAATAGGTAGAAATAAGACTGCCCACTGCATTACCTGCAGGGCTGTCTCTCCTTCATCTCACTTCACTGCAGCCTGTCTGCCAGCTAAGGGCAAAACACACTGTTCCTCGCCAAACACAATCTCAGGTTAAGTAGTTGATATGATGTAATTTGTGGAAGAAATTATAAAAACCCAGGAAGACCAATAACAGCCCCTTAAGTTTGCATGTTCAACAGCCTTCAAAGTGCCTTCAAGTTCACTATCTATTTTGATGCTTATAATGACCTGCTGGATAGATCACTGCTTATCTCTTTGCCTAGATGAAGAACAAGAGGTCACAACTGGTAGCAGTGCTGGACCTAGAACCCAGGTCTTTGACAGCCCCCCCCAACCCAATTCCTCCCCTGAGTTCTTTTAGCTGGTTTATTACCAGGTTTGGTTTACAGTTCTGCCAGTTTTTGTTCATACACAGCACCTGGAATCTTGGTGGCTAGGTGAATTGTGTAAGTGGAGAGGAATGGGGGTGTTTTGGACATGGGTAATTTTTAGCCCATTATTCAAATTTTGGCCCACCATTCTGCTTCCTTCTTTTGGTAACAAATCCAGTTTCAGTTTTGGATAATTACTCAGACCCACTGGTTGCAGTCTCAGTTGGACTGTCAATCAAGGTGACAAAGGAAAGGGCATTTTGCTCAAGCCAAGCCCATCAGATTCAAGGACTTGGGATCTTCACCATAATGGCAAGCTAATATAAGGTTGTGTCAGAAGCAGAGTCCTAACAAGATGGATGACTGGCTTCTATTCCAGGCTGTTGTAGCTGTCCTTGTTCCCAACTCCACCAGGCTCATTCTCAGCAGTCTCTTGATTTTGTGAGCTGGGCCCCCACCTTCTAATATATCCCCTTGTTTAAGTTAGCCAAGGTTTGTTTTTGTTGCTTGCGACCAAAGAATTCTGCCTGGAGTAGGGGGGAATTATGGGAAGGTTGGCCTCCTGCAGCAAGACTGGGACCCTCTTCTTCAGGATGAGCTGGGGTGAGTGGGTGAGCATACTTTGGTGTTCTTCTTGGTCAATGGATTGTGAATGCCTCTTTTTTTTTTTTTTTAAAGGATTTATTTATTTATTTTAGGGGGAGAGGAACAAAAGGAGAAGGAGAGAGAGAATCATTAAGCAGACTCTCTGCTGAGCACAGAGCCTGACATGGAACTTGGTCCCAGCTTCCCAAGATTATGACCTGAGCCGAAATTGGCTGCTTAACCGACTGAGCCACCCAGGCACCCCAACTGAGTGCCTTCTCACCTGGGACCTCACAGGCCCCCTTGGCAAGGCCCTCAAGCAAGTGAAAAGTCAGGTTGGGGAGGATGTGAATGGAATGGGACTTTGGGGAATTCCTCAAGGACTTGGGTAGAGAGAGCAAGGAGGTTTAGGGTGTCTTACTGGAGCTGAAGGAGTTGTTCAGACAGGAGAAATGAGACCTAAACTTGGAGAACAACTTTTGCTTTCTTGAGAAACTTGTGGTGGCCAAGGCTTCATTGTCATGTTTCCAGGTCCTGGTTCGTATAATTTAGGTAAATGGCAAGATTATGAGCCAATATCATGGAATGGAGAGTGGCACTGGTAGATTAAGGAGGATTCACTGCTGCCACCCCAACACACAGAGAACAGAGAATTTCTCATGGGCACCCCCTCCCCACTGGCTGCTTCTCCATTTTTCAGTCCTTCTCACCAGTTACGATGCCCACCCTACATCTTCTCTGCTGTGGACAAACTATGTTGGATTTCCCTTTCCTCATTTTCATGGGTCATATTTAAAGTACTAAATTTTCCCTTCCAGATACTCCTTACTATTTGTTGGGAAGTCAGTGGATCCTGAGAGCCCACTACATGCCAGTCATGATGGTCAGTGTTCTTACATGAAATATATGAGCTTCTTTAATTATCACAGCAGCTTTGTGAGGTAAAAACATTATCCCTGTTGGGGCTCCTGGCTAGCTCAGTCGGTAGAGCAGGCAGCTCTTGATCTCAAGGTTGTGAGCTCGAGCTCCATGTTGGATATAGAGATTACCTAAATAAATAAGCTTAAAAAAATGTAAGGAGCTTCAGTGCTCACCATTGAAAAAAATATATCCCCGTTTATAGATGAGGTTAAATAACTTGTCTAAAATAACTAAAAATTGGCAGAGCTTGGCCTTAAACCCATTTGACCAATTTCAAGGCTCTTCAGGAGTCTGGAGCTTTAATTCTATGGAAACTAGCTACTTTCCAGCTCTGTGACTAGCTCTACGAATAAATCTCTTTGGTCCCAGAATCATTCACTAGTAAAATAAAGGTAGATGTTGGAGATGGAGGTGGGTTTTACATCCTGTGCCAAGTCTGGCTGATTCATTAGTGGCTGTCCGGAGAGTGTGCTGAGAAAGATCTAGAGGCTATGCTAAGTTCATCAGGAAAGAGTTCTGTGATCACTTGGTTTGCTGTGGGCCTGGCAGAGAAGAGAGAGGGTATTTAGGTCACTTGTTAGACCTCCCTACCTAAGTGATCACAAGGAAGTTTAGGCTGTTCAATGTTATGATTCCTTGATTTAAACATCCTGAACTTTAAGTAAGCCCATCTTGATTATGTTCTTTCCTGTCCTCTGTCTTTCCTCTGCTTGTGTCTTCTCAGTTTTCTACACCTGTCCAAAATCCATCATCATAGATTCATTGATCCGATTGCTAAAACATCTCCTCCCAGCCTAGGCAGAATTAAGTGGGTCTGTTATCTATTGCTATGTAACCAACCATGCCGAAGCTCAGTGGCTTCAACAGAAGTGATGTATTTCTCATGATTCAGTGGCCTTACTAGGTAGCTCTGCCCCACACGTTGATAGCTAGGGTCACTCATGTGCCCACATTCGGTTGAGAACTTGACTGGGCACCTCAGTTCTCCATATGTGGCCTTGTGCATCTCGATATTGTCTCTCTCCAGCAGGATAGCCTGGCCTTTTTTTCCCCACATGGCAGCTACATTCCATAAGGGAACATTCCAAGAGGACAAGCAAGCCCTGGCATGCAAGTGCTTATCAAGCCTTTGCTTCTGTCACATTTGCTACTGTCCAAGGCTCTGGATAAGTACAGAGTCAGTGTGGTATTACAGCGAAGGTATTACTCAAGGACTTAACTCCCAGGAGGCATAGTTCACTGGGGGCTGCCAATGGAATAGTCTGTCATAATAAGCAATTTCAATATTCCCCAGAATTCTCACCATGCATTTAAGTAATCACAGAGCACTTATTGATGTGGTAAGTGCTAAGGCATGAGAGGTATAAGACACAATCCTTGTCTTTATGGCGTTTACCAAGGGGCGGATAATATAGAACATACTCTGAAGGAATGAAGCAATACAAGTTAGCGGGAGTGGATTCCAACATACAGTTGTATGTTCCAAAATTTTACTGTGGGTCCGTTACTTGGACTATTTTCTGTATTAACAAAATGTCTGGGCCACAAAAACCTATTTAACTCGTAATACAGATAAATTGAGGTAGGGCTTCTTTAACATCACACATTTATGCACCAAGTTCATGATTTTTGCTATCAACATGTACACTACTTAACATTCTCCTTTGATACAACTTACGTTTTACGACCTAATTTTATTTTATTTTATTTTAAATATTTTATTTATTATTTTAGAGAGAGAGAGCAGAGACAGAGAGAGACAGCATAGGTGGGGGTGGGAGGAGGGACAGAGGGAAAGGGAGAAGCAGGCTTCCCTGCTGAACAGGGAGCCTGATGTGGGACTCAATCCCAGGACCCTGGGATCATGACCTGAGCTGATGGCAGATGCTTAACTGACTGAACCACCCAGGCACCCCTTAAGACCTAATTTTAATTTTTAAATGAAATTTTATATTCCTGCCTTAAAAGCAAAGCTAGTATTATTTGCTATAAATATAAGAATAATATAAATAAATAAAGTGTTAATATAAATACAAGTAAATTCAGCTAAAATGTAAAATAGTGATAACACCAAATGCTTCTGAGCACGTACAGTCATACATTGCTGGTGTGAATGTAAAATGGTAGAGCCACTCTGAAAGATAGCTCGCCAGTTCCTTTCAAAACTGAAAACTCACTGTATAACCCAGTAAGTATACTTGAGGGCATATATTCCAGGTGAAAGGAAGACTTATTTTTATCCAGGAATTTGTATGTGAACATTTATTGCAGTTTTATTTGTAATAGCCAAAAAACTGGAAACTAACCAAATGTCCTTTGGTAGGTGAATGGTCAAACCAGTGGTGGTACATCCATCCATACCAGGGAATACTACTCAGTAATGAAAAGAACTTTTAAAAAAGATTTTATTTGTTTATTTAACACAGAGAAACACAGCCAGAGAGGGAACACAAGCAGGGGGAGTGAGAGAGGGAGAAGCAGGCTTCCAGCCCAGCAGGGAGCCCGATGTGGGGCTCAATCCTGGGTCTTCGGGATCATGACCTGAGCTGAAGGCAGACACTTAACGAATGAGCCATCCAGGTGCCCTGAACCTGAAAGATATTTACTGAGCAAAAAAAGCCAATCCCCAAAGGTTATATACTGCATGATTCTACTGGTAATAACATTTTTGAAAAGACTAAAATTTAGAAATGAAGAAAGGAGTTTAGGGATCATTAAAGGATTCTTGAGGTGATGGTACAGTTGAGTATCTGTGTTATGGTGGTAGTTAGGCAAGAGGCAAGGAGAAAGCTGCAGAGAACTGTACACACACACACACACATGCACGCATGCGCGCGCACACACACACACACACACACACACGAATGCATATAAAATTGATGAAATCTGAATAAGCTCTAGGGATCATACCAAAACCAATTTCTTGGTGTTGCTATGGTACTATTGTTACGTAAGATGTTAACACTGGTGAAGATTGGGAGTAGGGTGCCTGGGACTTTTCTGTCCATTTCCTTGCAATCTCCTGTGAATCTAAAATTATTTCAAAATGAAAAGTAAAACAAAAATTAATTCACAACAATTTAAAGATGTTTGTCAGTATACTCGTGAAGCTCCCACAGTGGAAGATTCTGAATGGGGGAAATAATGGAACTAACCTAGGTTTAAGGAATGAGGGCAGGACACTACACAGTATTGGAGAGAGTAGTAACAATAAGCAAGTATACAGGGCTTACTCTGTGTCGGGCTCTATTCCAAACCCTTTCCAGAAACTAAGTCATTTAATTCTTATAATGACTCTGGGTAGAAGCATTAGGTTCCATGTGATACAGACACTGAAGCCCAGATTTGCATGCAGGAAGTGGAAGTACTCTCAGGAACACCTGTGAAGGGTGATGGACTCCCTTAAACAAGGGGAGTCTCAGCAGATTCTAGGGGGGGCGTGGCCCTGCAGAGTTGTCCCAGTTAAAACCAGGGAGCTGAATTATTTTACCTCCCACTAGCACGTCTCTGGATGTGGGCTGCCTCTAGGGAGAGGACATAAATTTGAGCAAAGCAGCTTCCTTTGACAGAGGGCAATGCCTGGAGAGAAACTGAACTGTGCGTTGTTAGCAACCAACACTCATCCCTGAATGTGGAAAGTGTCATAAGTGTAATACATCAGAGTACCCACTACAGTCCACCCCTTGTGCTCAGATCCACTTGCTTAATGGACTAAGTCTGCCTCCTCAGAAGCTTCTTCAGATGTCTTTGAGGACACATAGACCAGGAAGGTAGTCGGACAAACAACTGCTCTGACTCTCCAGGCTACAGCTTAATGATCCTTGCTCCCTCCTCGCCCTGCATTCCAGATTCCCCTCACTCTCAGTTAACATCTGCTGGTTCCAGCAGTTTGCTTGGCCTTAGGCTGTGGTCACTGCATTTGTCCATTTACGGCTGAAAGTGGACATAGAGTTTGAAGGGACGTAGAGTGTGTCCTACTAATCATCTGGTGTCAGATGTCTTCTTTGCTCTCATTCTACGGCAGCCCCACCTCCTCTTAATGGTAAGTTGTCAGTTGCTCCTAACAGGAAGATGCACTCTTTCCTTGCCCACTGGTCTCTTAGCACAAGAAACTTAAAGTGACCAGGCAGCTGAAAGTTTAATTGGATTACTGCATCCCTGACAGAAGGAACCTTCTAGGGACAAGGACCTTAGACTCCTTGAGCTGAGGTCACTGGGAGTAATGATAAACAGAGCCACTCCTACTTCCACCTCTCAGTCCCCCCAGACCCATGGATGGTACCTAATTGGGACACAGCACCATATAATGGTCATTGATGTAGGCTCTAAATTATGTCCTGGAGGACAGTGTTCCATCTTCCCAGGGCATTATTTCCAAGCTGTAGCTCAGCTGTGCTCTCAAAAGGCCATTCTACCCCCTCGTGAGGCCAGCAGCTTCTGAGTGGTGCAGTATGCCATGGGCCAGTGGATCCTGTGATCATATATCCATAGCCATACCTCTTTCATGGGCTCTTTGGTCTTATACAACATTATGTGAGATTCTGTTTCAGTGTATCAAGCATTCTGTATTGTAGTCCAACAAATTCATGCATGGAACATTTGTTCATTCTAGTCTGCTGCCCCAATCAGATTGGAAGGGTACAATGGAATCAATTTCCCATCAAGTTCTGGTTGCTTTCCTGGAAGGATGGGGCCACGTAAGGTACCCAGTGGTGGTCTCTGTTGCTAGTACATTGATATTTGGCAGCAGCAGTAGCTAAAGCGGTCTTGCTGAGTGGGAGCTTATGCTGTTGGGCTCATGCATAGCCATCCCTGCCATTATGACTGCTCTGCTCATGCCGGGATTGGAGTGGCTGGTGGTGGAGTCTCACGGACATCGACAACCTATAAAATTCTGCCTACTTGATTGTTTGGTGTCCTTTACATGGTGGATGACCTCTGATGGCTGTTAACATGGAGTAAGAGCTTCAGGGTCCCATTCTTTCTAATCAGGCCCCCGACCTTGGCATAGCAGATCTGCTGGAGTTGAGGATTCAATCTTTTCTGGAGTCTTGTTCCTCCTATAATTAGGTGCTGGGCCCGATCCTTCATTTTCTCTGCCCACCCCCACCCCCCCACAGTGCAGGGGAAGAGAGTCTCTATATGCTGCCAAACCTGGCCTCAAGCTCCTACACTCTGCCTTAAATCGGTAATTAATCATTCTGGGCCTTTCAGTGTCTTTCTCCAGTGAATCAGCCCCCTGCCATCCCCAGCAACAGCCATCTCATTTAGTAGTCTTGACAAACAGTACTTACCAGAACCTCCGAAACGCTTGAAAACGCTGCAGTCCCGGGCACCGGTGTCCACCTGTGTCCCGTCCCAGGTCACCAGCAGTGAAAGTTTGGACAACTGCACTCCAGCCACGTGCCAGAGCCCTCCGTGCACCACCTGCCAGCACTTACGAGGTCCTCAGAGCCAGTCAGCTAGCAAGAAATTCTGCTCCCAAATCCCAGTTTTGAGACTGCTTTCCTAGACCAACCACCTGTTGTAGGTCAGGTTTCCTGGGAAACAGACTCCGAAGCAGAGATTTGCATGCAGGCAGTTTTTTGAGGGGTAGTTTTGGGAACAACACCTGCGAGGGAAAGGGAAAGGAGCTGGAGTGAGCAGAGAGAGAAGTTGGTCTCTGGTGCAGTCACAACAGGGACCTCAGGAGATTTTTGTGGGGAGATTAGAAGCTGACATGCCCTTTTGGAGTTGTCTCATCAAGGCGAGGGGGCAGACTTCCCCAGGGAGGAGACATAATCTTAAGCAGTGCAGCTTCCTTTGGTTGAGGTTGGTTCCCGGGAGGGACTCCGTGTGAGCAGTCAGTGGCCATCACTCCCGCAGCTGGGGATTAAGGGTCTCAGTCTTGAAGGAGGATTGTCATGCGTACCACCACATGCATTCTGGAAGGTACTGGGTAAAAGATAAAGGGTTGCTATCTCCCTTTTACAGATGAGTAAAACTGAGGCACAGAGCAGATAAGTAATTTGCCCAGCCAGGAATTAACAGAGCCAGAGCCCATGATCTTAACCACCATGCTCTATGGCTTTTAAGAGGAGGAGGAGGGACAGAATCCTTCCCCCATTCCTGGGATGGTGGCCAAGTCACGCTAGAAATGCAAAATCTGCTTTTGATATTCCCCAGTCTCCATTTTGGTGCCTTTTCCTCACTTCTCACAGTGTCTTTCCCAGACCTTGAAGTCATGGGAAGAGCATTCCAGGCTTGGGAGTGGAGGAAATGGTGTTGTCTGGGTGGGTGTAGGTATGAGCAGTATGGAGGCAATGAATAGACCAATTTGGCTTTTTTTTTTTTTTTAAAAGAAGTTTGTGTAGGCAAGTAGGGAGTGATAAAGGACTGAAGGCCATCCCAGAGGTCTTGCTAGTCAAACTGAGGAATCTGAACATCACTTTGTGAAGTGGCAAGGGAAGGGAGGGTCTGAGCAGAGGCGGGTGGGTGAGAATGCCGTGCAAAAGGGTTGTTTGAGGAAGATTTAATGTGTCCCCAGGGCCAAGCATGAACTGGCAGGAACGGAGACTGGAGGGTCTGCTAAGAGGCTGTGAAGAAGGGCTCTGTGAAGAGGGCAGAAAGAGCAGAGACGGGGAGGATGGAAAGGAAAGGCAGCAGAGTGGGCGTCATGAAGGAAGAACGTCAGGAGCTGTGTATGTCAGATGTGATGCTCTTAGAAGAGACCAGCAAAGGGGCGCCTGGGTGGCTCAGTCGTTAAGTGTCTGCCTTCAGCTCGGGTCCTGATCAGGCCCCACATTGGGCTCCCTGCTCGGCCGGGAGCTTGCTTCTCCCTCTCTCACTCCCCCTGCTTGTGTACCCTCTCTCTCTGTGTTTCTGTCTGTGAAATAAATAAATAAAATCTTAAAAAAAAAACAACAAAAAAAAACCCTTGCCAGCGAGGACAATAAGACTTCAAGCAAGGGGTCCTAGAGCCAAGCTTCAGAAAGGTGGAAGCTCTTCAGGCTTTCCCTGGAACAGGCCCCGAAATCCCTTTCCCACGTGGAAGCCCGGCCCCCACAGGAGCAAACACCCAGAGTGGGGGAGGCACGTGGGCAGGCGAGAGAGTCTGTCAGTCTAGGGAAGGAATACGGTGCTCGCTCTATGCCAGGCCCTGCTCTCTTCATGAACGGCAGCGCACTTAATCACTTGTGGTAATTACAACTCTATGAGGTCTATATATTGCCACCTCCGTTTTACAGATGAGAAAACCGAGGTACAGAGAGGTGAAGTCATTCGTCCAAACATACCCAGTAAGTGGAGGAACCAGGATTCAAACCCACAGAGTGCCTCCACATCCCGTGTTAGTTTATTCCATGGTCATGACACTGTGATTAACCATGATAAAAATTAAAGTGGGGATAAAAGAGACGATCACCGGTTCACTGATGTGTGCCTTGAGACTCTTGAAATCCCCAGGATTTCTCATTTTTGTTTTAGAGCGGAGCACTTCCCCGCCTTTATCCTGTGAACTCATCTTCCCTTCTCTATCAGATCTTCAGTTCATGAATACATTTTGGGAAGCCATGCCCGTGACTATGTCACAGGTGGTTAATGAGTCAGGACAGCCTGCTGTGTTCTCATACATTGGCAATGACAGAAACAGCATAGTTTAATTGCAACGGTTATTTATTCTTTCACCAAGTGCTTCGTCCGTTTATACAGGGAACAACTACCCAGTGCCTATTCGGGTGCAAATAAAGGCATGGATCTTGACCTCTGAGGGGTTGGTAATCTTCTATTGCCTCCCTGAGCTCCCCAAACCAAAACTCTAAGAGCAACCAACAGTTAGGGATGCAGAAGAACATTCTGTGGCTGTTCGAAGCGGTGAGATGAGTATAAGGAGGCTTGGAGTGGTTGCTCCGTAAGGGGACGGGATGTGAGCCAGTGCCTTGATACTGTTCTTTACAGCCTGACTCTCAGCTCTTTCCCCACACTCTTGGAAGAAGCTCACGGGGCCCATTGTATTGATATTTTGCTGTATCAATGAAAGAGGTGACTTGCTTAATGTGGGTAGAATTCTCTGTCCTCCAGTTCCAACCATTTCATTTCTATAAAAGATGTTTGATAGCTAAAAGAATACATACGGTATATATCTAGATACAAAGCATAATAATAAAAAAAAATTTGTAAACTGCTCAGTGCTATAACATTGCCAGTTCTGTTAGCTACTTGTGAGCTCCTCCTTAATCCCACCCTCTGCCTCTACCTTCAGAGGTACCCACTGTCCTGAATTGTGTGTTTATCATTCCCTTTCTTCCTAAGATGGTTTCATCATATGTATGCACCCCTTAACAATGTAATGTTTAGCATTGCTTGATTTATTTAGCTTTTATTATTATTATTTTAAGATTTTATTTATTTGAGAGAGAGAGTGAGCAAGCACATAAGCAGGGAGGAGGGGCAGAGGGAGAAACAGGTTCCCCGCTGAGCAGGGAGCCCAACACAGGACTCCATCCCAGGACTCCGGAATCATGACCTGAGCTCAGGGCAGACGCTCAACCAACTGAACCACCCAGGTACCTGAATTATTTAGCTTTTAGAAAATGGTTTCAGGGATGCCTGGGTGGCTCAGTCATTATGCATCTGCCTTTAGCTCAGGTCATAATCCCGGGGTCCTGGGATCGAGCCCTATATTGGGCTCCGTGCTAAGTGGGGAGTCTGCTTCTCCCTCTCCTACTCCCCCTGCTGTGTTCCTGCTCTCGCTGTCTCTCTCTGTCATATAAAAAAGAAAGAAAGGAAGAAGAAAATGGTTTCATTCGGGGCACCTGGGTAAACATTGATTGGGCCCCTGTAATATTCTATTAGGTGACTATATCACAATTTATTTGTTTAGCTTCCTGTTGATGGATGTTTGGGTGGTTTTCTTTTCTTTTTCTTTTTCTTTTTTTTTTGGCTTCTCTGAAAGACACTACTAGGAGTATTCTTTCACATGGCTCCTGACACACATGTGGAAGAATTTCTCAAGAGCACTGCTTTTCTAACTGAAAGTCATGATCTTTAGTGAACTGTGAAATCAATTTAATAGATTCAACCAGGATTTTTTTTTTAATGAAAGAGAGCTGTAACTATGTTAGTGTACTTCATGTGAAGAAGTATTGCTTCATGAAACTTCCTTTTCACTTAGGTTTGCGTGTCCCAGGCTGTGATGTGAAGAGTTTTCTTGCTATGGTTTTTAGAAAAGTTTGGAAGCTTTTACTCCAGGATGGTGCTTCTTGAACTATCTGTGGGTAGATTGGAACTTTTTCCCAATCTGTGCCAGATTGATACTTATGTAATATACCATAAACATGATTACTTGGAAAATGAAATGTTATTTCATGCAACAGACACATATTTCAATAATTATGGTGTGGAATTATTCACAATAGACAAAGGTGGAAACAACCCAAGTGTTCACTGATGGAAGAATGGATAAGGGAAATGTATATATATTCAATGGGCTATTTTTCAGCTTTAAAGAGGAAGGAAATCCTGGCACATGCTACCACAAGCTTGAGGACATTATGTTAAGTGAGATAATCCAGTCTGTGATTCCACTCCCATAAGGTACCTCAAGGAGTCAAACTCATAGAGACAGAACGTAGAATGGTTGCTAGGAGCTGAGGGGCAGGGAGAATGAGGAGCTGTTGTTTAACGGGTATGGGATTTCAACTGGGGAAGATCACAAATGTTCTGGAGGTGGACAGTGGTGATGGTGGCCTGACAGTGTGAATGCACTAAATGTTACTGAACTCTACACTTAAAAATGGTTGAAATAGTCTATTTTTTAAAAAAGACGTATTTATTTATTTTAGCGAGAGAGAAAAAGCACGAGCAAGGGGTAGATCAGAGGGAGAAGGAGAATCTCAAGCAGACTCCCTGCTGAGCTCAGAGCCTGATGCAGGGCTTAATCCCAGGACCCCAAGATCATGACCTGAACTGAAATCAAGAGTCAGCTGCTTAACCGACTGAGCCACCCAGGTGCCCCTAAATGGTCAACTTTTATGTTATGTCTATTTTACTATGATAAAAAATGTCTGAAACATAAATACAAGTTGGCAACGTCAAGTTGCTATTGCATTTTCTAAATGCTGACTTTCAGTTTTTGTACACGTCTCATGAGGGCTTATCACAGATCATTTGCTTCCTGGCACCAGTCTGTGGACTGCACCGTGAGTGGCATTGTTCCAGGGTATAAACCTAAGAACAGAGAAACCGACAGGTAGGCTAGGCACATGTTCACTTTTACAAGATAATCCTAAATTGTTTTCTAAATAGGGAAATAATTCACACTCCCACCAGCCGGTGTATTGAGTTTCCTGTGCACCCCATCCTGGCCAATGCTTAGTATTCTCAGGATTCTTAATGCTTGTCAATCTGGTGAGTGCAAAGTAGTAACTCATTTTGGTCCTAATTTGCACTTCCCTGATTATTCATAAATTCAAACATCTTTTTACTTTACTTTTATTGACAAGTTGTGGGGGTTTTTTCCCCTTTCTTTCTGAGATGACTTTCTTAAGCCTGTTGCTGATTTCTCTATTGGGTTGCTGGTATTTTCATTGTTGGTTTGTAAGTGTTTGTTTAGTCAACACATATTTATTGAGCACCTGCTATGTGCTCTCTTCTATATGCTGGGAATGCAGCAGTGAACAAAACAGACCAAAATTTCTGGTCTAATTTCAGAGCTTATAGCCTGCTGGGGAGAAGGGGAGACAGGTAATCAAGTTATTTAGTCACATATATAGTATGTGTGGTTAATGATAAGTGGTATGGCTAAAAATAAGGCAGGAAAGGACAATAGGCAGGGCCAGGAGTGGTGGTGAACTTGCAGTTTTTTAAGCAGTGGTCAGGGAAGGTTTTATTAAAAACATGACATTTGAATAAAGGTTCTGAAAGAGACAAGGAAATGAGCTTGCAGACAGCTATAGGAAAAGTTTCTTACATATTCATTGGTCAGTTAATGCATTACAGATATCCTCTCCCATTTTGTGGCTTGCCTTCTCATTTTCTTTAGGATATCTATATATGTCTTTCTTTTAGCAGGGAGGGGCAGAGGAAGAGGTAACAAGAGAATCTTTTTTTTATTAAAGATTTTATTTATTTATTTGATAGAGAGATCACAAGTAGGCAGAGAGGCAGGCAGAGAGAGAGGAGGAAGCAGGCTCCCTGCCGAGCAGAGAGCCGGATGTGGGCCTCCATCCCAAGACCCTGAGATCATCCCAGGACCCTGAGATCATGACCTGAGCTGAAGGCAGAGGCTTAACCCACTGAGCTATCCAGTCGCCCGAAAGGGAGAATCTTAAGCAGACTCCATGCCCAACTAAGAGCCTGACTCAGGGCTCGATCTCATGACCCTGAGATCATGACCTGAGCTGAAATCAAGAGTCAGACACTTAAGCAACTGAGCCACCCAGGTGCCCATTTAAGATATATTTTGATGAAAGAAGTTCTTATTTTTAATATAGACTAATATGCCAGTCTTTTGTTTTATGGTTAGCACATTTTTTACCTTGTATAAGAAATCTTTCTCTTTCTTGATTTCATAAAGAAATTCTATATTTTCTTCTAAAAATTTCAAAGTGTTGCTTTGTGTGTTTTGCTTTTAATTTACACAGAATTCAGTTTTGGATATGGTGTGAGATAGGGATCCATCTTCTTCCTTCTCTCTCCACACGAACAATAAATTGTGTGCACCATGTAATGGATAATTTATCCTTTCTTTGGCGGTCTGCTGTGCCATCTCTGTCATAAATCAAGTTTCCATAAGGTTTTCCAAGGTTTCAAGTAGGTCTGCTTTGGAGTGCTTTGTTCAATTCCTTTGGAGAATTTGTCTGTCCCTGTATGTATACCACATTATATTCCTTACTATGGTTTTATATAATGTTTTTATATAGTAGGAAAGGTCCCTACACCTTATTCTTTATTCAAGAATATCTTTTTTTAAACCAACTTTTTAAAAAAAGATTTTATTTATTTATTTGATGGAGAGAGAGAGAGACAGAGAAAGAGGGAACACAAGCAGGGGCAGAAGGAGAGGGAGAAGCAGGCTTCCTGCTGAGTAGGGAGCCCAACGTGAGGCTCGATTCCAGCACTCTGGGATCATGACCTGAGCTGAAGGCAGATGCTTAATGACTGAGCCACCCACGCACCACTAAGAAACATCTTGACTACTATTAGGACTGTACCCTTCCATATAAGTTTTAGAATTAGCTTGTCAAGTTACTTGAAAACCCTTCTTGAGATAAGGACTGGAGTTGACTCAGTAGATCAACTAAAAGAGAATTGACATCATTTTTATGTTAAGACTTTTTATCCATGAATATGTTCATCTCTCCATTTACTTAAGTCTTATTTAATGCCTTTCAATAAAATTTTTTATAAAGGTCTTCCACATCTTACATAATGTTTATTCCTATGTACCTTAATTTTGATTGCTATTATAATAACTTCTTTTGAAATTATGTTTTCTGTTTATTGCTGGAATTTAGAAATGCAATTGATTCATACTATCCACCTGCCTTATTAAACTTAAAAAAATTAACTCCAGCAACTTATCTATAAAGTCTTCTGTGTTTTCTAGTAAACAACTATATTATCTATAATAATGTCCACCTTGTTTTTTTCTTTTCCAAAACTTATACATTTGAATTTTTTTCTTTTCTTCTTGTACTGGATAGGACCTCAAGCACAATGCTGGAAAGAAGAATTGCAGACATTTTTGTCGTGTTCCTGATTTTTAAAGGGATGCTTCTAACATTTCACCGTGAAGAACGATGTTTGAAGAAAACGTTTGCTGTAACTATTTGGTAAAAAAAAAAAGTTCTATCAGGTAGGAAGTTTCATTATGAATTGGTGCTGAGTTTTAGGAAATTTTTTTCTACAGTTGTTTAGATAATACAATTGTTAGGTAATTATTTAGATAAATATAGTTTTCCTTCTTTATCCATTAATGTGGTGAATTACATTAGTAGGTTTTCCAATGTTAAATCACTCATGCATTCTTAGGATCGACCTGGCTTGGTCATGACGTGTTATATTCTTTATACATTGCTGAACTCAATTTCTAGGACTTTTGCAGCTATGTGAATGAATGAAATTCGTGTCTAATTTTCTTGGCCAGCTTAGTTTTTTTTTTTTACATTCTTCCAACAGATTCATCACTGTGGCTAGGTAGAGATCAATTATATCCAATTTAGGAGGCCACCAAATGGCCTTTCCACCCCTGACATCAGTCCGCTGATGCCTGAGTACCAACCATAGCAGAGGTCAAAGAGCCTCTGGAGGTCAAGGGTAGGCTGGGAGACGCTTGGCTGCTTGTCGTTCCACATCCCCTTTCTCCCACTCCAGACTCACTTTGTCTAAGAAGCTCTCTTGATTACTGGTCTGTGATCTACCTCAAGGGTGGGGACCACATCATTTCGTCTCTCTATCACCTAGGTCTGGCCCAGTGCCTACAGAGTTGTTGCTCATAAACAGAGTTCACCCAACCCAATTCTGAACTCTTGTTGGCTCAGCTGACCTGATTTTAAAAACTGTTTCTTTTAATTGGTCTTGAGCCTTTTTTTGCATACACTACATGCATATTCTCTGTCTCAGGGGCCAGAGAGTGGTTGATTTGCAGATATGAATTGCATCGACAAGGAATTTCTTTTGAATGTCCAATTTCAGAGCCTGCCCTGCACTAGTGCCAAGCCCCTTCAGAGTCTTCGCCCATCTATGTGTTCATCCGTATCCCTCCTCATGTGTTGGAAACTTGACGCAGGCCTCGTGCCTTAAGGTTTCCAGATGGGCCATGCTCCATGCTTCTGAGCCAGACATTTGCTCATGCCATGACCTTTGCCCATGAAACCTCTTATGTTTTGCACACCATACTCTGTCATCAAATCCTTGGTGAAGCCTCTTTTTTCTCTCTCCCTTGCGGTCAGTCTCGCATCCTCTGTGCTCTTCAGATGTTGTATAGGCAGCTTTAAAAGAATTGTTTTAACTCAGAAATACTTCAGTCTGTATTTCTCAAGATCAGGACACTCTCTTACAGGGCTGCGGTAGAATTGTCAGAGTCAGGATTTTTAACTTGAGTACAAAGCCATTATCTAATCCACGGTTCATTTAAAAATCACATCCACTATCCCTTTCTTTAACCTTATTGTAACAGTTGTCACCTGGTTTTACAGATCCTGTTCACATTCTTCTGCCTCCTGTGCTCTCGCAGGCACACAGCAACCCTGTGACTGTGGGCTTATAGCTTTATCCCTGGCTCCAGTGAGGGGCCTTGCCAGTTTTAGCCTGTGTGTGTGTGTGTGTGTGTGTGCGCGCGCGCGCACGTGCACACGCGTGCACACACATGCATGTACATGTTTAATTAATTATCGAAGTTATATGGCTTATCTTCAGTTCCTCTGGTCTTCCCAGGATGGCCCTCCTGTCCATACCCTGGATGGTGCTCCCTCCTACAGACCTGTGTCTTCTTGCTCTCTCTTTCTCTCTCTCTCTCTGTCTCTCAACCCTTACACTAACTTCATTTCTGAGCCTTCACTTATACTAACTAGTAAATAACTCATGGTGGCTTACAGTATCCCTCTTCCTTGGGGTAGTTACTGAGGGACAGGAAAAAAAACCCCAAAGAAACACTATACCCCTCCTGTCCTCAAGAACCCCCATTTCTTGGGCCTGTGTGTTTTTTGTTTCTCCTGCAGAGGCCGGCTCTGTGCCTTCCCTGCAGTTTGTGCTTGGTGACCGCTGGTTTGGTGAATGAAGGCAAGTGCACCAAGGTGGTCCCCGAGAGGAAGAGCCCAGGGCGCAGCCACTCGCCTGTCAGGCCAGCTGGCCACGTCATCAGTAGCTGGACCTGAGTTCCGAACCAGGATATTCCATTACTTCCCTTTAGCTCATTTAAAGCCAACAGGCCATTCCGAGAAGCAGGTCAGACTAAAAACTTGGACTACCCATTTTATGAGGTAAAAAAAAAAAAATTACCAAGAGAAGAAAGAGAGAAATTGAAAAAAAAAAAAAAGAACAATTCCTTATGAGGATTGTCACTATTTTAAAATTCCTGACTTTTTAGGTGGCATCATTTATTCTTTAAATATTTGGAGCTATGTGGGGAGAATATTCTCTGGGATCTGTAGTCAGATTACCTGCCTTCTGTATGCTTATCATTTGCGCTTTGTGCCTTAGTTAGCTCCTGTAAACAGTTCCCATTGTTTTTATGTTTATTTAGTTGCACCGTGATGATAAACTTCTGTGGAACATCAGCGTATGCAGCATGATGCAAGAAACTTGAAATAGGGTCCTTGTAATACACGTTTGACTAGGTTTCTAGGGTTTTCCACCTCTGTTGCTTCTGGTTCTTCTCCCCTGCAGCCCTGGGTTTTGTGCGTTCACAAGCAGAGCTAGCCTTCACCTGCTCCCTTCCCAACTCCAAGCTCTGGACTCTCCCCTGAATCCGCATTTCAACCTTTGACCTCCTGTACTACCTGCCCGTTTTCCTCAGTGAGGCTTTTCAGGACAAGGACCTCTTCTTCCCAGGTTGGCTTGAATGGCTTGTTCCCGGTGGGAAGCAATCAAAAACCTTGGTCTTCTATCCTTTTCAGGGTATCAGGACCCAGGCATTTCTAAGGCATTTGTAGGGGTTTCTAAAAGCCATGCACAGGCAGAAGATTCCAGAGGCTGATAGAGGCTCAAACTTGGCAGAGTCTCACCTCCCTCTGCCTACAGTGGAGGGGAACCCCTTTCGAGCTAGCAGTTAATCCCGTGACAGCTGGTTTTAGACAAATAAGCCTGGGTCACCCGATCCCCCTGCAGGGCTCCAGGGGAAAGCCCACGAGGGTCTGCTTCCTCCATCCATAGGATCATTCTGGAACGGGACTGGTTTCTTAGAGATCATTAGTGCTCCTCTGTCACGGCCCCGAGGCGAACCCAGCCAGGCTTATGTTATGACGGCTTACGATATTCATTGACTCTGTTTTCCTCTTCGAATTATCATCCTATCTTCCTGAGGTGGAGGAGGAGGGAGAGAACGTGTGAAAGAGGCGAGGGGAAAAGACTCAGGTGGGAGACCATCGTCCTGCAGAGCCCAGAGCAGGGCTGCTCCCCCCCACACCTCCCATGACCTCGGCATCTCTAGCCTCTTGAGGTTCCGGCCGGTTCCCCTGGGGAGGTGGATTTTTCACAGTGACTCCTCTTGTCCCTGACTTTGGGCTTTCAACATTCTCTTAATTCCGGCCATTGTTCATTTTTAAAGGTACGCTAAATAGCCCATCTTTCGCTTTGGCTCTTTTCACCTTGCTGGTGCTTGTAGATGGAACAGTCGTCCTTAATTTATGAGTTAGCTAAGCTCTATAATTATTTCTTCATCTTCGCTCATGGCTCTTTCCATCCCTTAATCACTCTTGTTTGTCCCTAGGCTGTCACTTTCTTTATACTTGTCTGGTAATGAGGCAGCCCCGCTGCGTCCGGTTCCTGTTCTGAGGACTAGGCGTCCGAAGAGGGCAGCTAATGTGCTCGGGACCTGCCTCTGCCCCTTCGTGTTATGAATCAGCTTTCCCTGACCGCTCAGCACTTAACACTTTCCTAATTTCAGTCCTTGCGTTTACTGAAAGTGCATCAACCACGAAATACCATAGTCCATCTCTCTCTCTCTGTTAGTGGATGGAAGGGTTTTTTGGGATCTATGAATGTACTTATTTACAGAGGCTTCCTGAATAAGACTCTTCACCACGTCAATTTTAGATGCTTTTCTGAATCTACTGTTGTGTGAGGGGACGCAGGAACAGATGTTGTGAGGTAGAGGAGGCTATGCTAGATGGAGTTTCAAGCAGCCTGGGTTCAAATCCCGGCTTTCCCTCCTCCCCCTTCCCAGCTGAGTGGCCTTGGGCAAGTCACTTAACCCACTTAACTCGCAAGAAGCCTCACTTGTCACGTGAAAATACTGTCCCCCTGGCCACAATGTGGTCTCAAGGGTGGGAGGAAATGGCCTCAAATGGAGCCCAGCACGAAGCACGTATCCAGTGCACACACACCTCCTTCCCTTCACACGCCAGCCTGTCTCCTTTTCCAGGTGATTCCCGGACTTGTGGAGCTTGTAGGCTGGGAAGATCTCAAAATGTATTTTGATGAGCCTAAGTTTGCCAGCTTCTTATTTTGCCAAGTAGGACAGTATATATATAAAAAAACCAACAATACAACTAACCTCCATCTATTTTCACTAAATTTTGTAAAGGAATATTTAAAAACAAAAAGTGAACAAGGACATGATTTACGAGCTGGATGTGGAATACATTTGGTGTTACGAAGACGTCTCTGCATCGTTCTTGTTTCTCTTACCTCACTAGGGAAGCGTGAAAACTTCGTCCGGGGATCAGCATTTGGGAGCTGATGCTTTCGCCGGCTCAGGTTCAGAAGGGTTTTCCAGATTAGGGTTTCCTGCCCTGGACACCTCACCTTGAGGAGGGAACGGGGAGGGGTGAGTATGAGGGAGCAGCACATCTTTCGGTATGAAGTTTAAGGAGGGCTGAAGTGTGATTGCTGAGTCCGGGGACCTTGGGACAACGAGAGACACGAGCAGGTGTGAGAAGTGGACTTTACAATACGCAGTATGTGAGGAGAGCAGGGGCAGAACATTTCATGTCTGAGTTCCAAGTGAGACAATGGCTGTATCTACATTTTGGGTTTTAAAAAAAACAAACACAAATAGATGCAAGTAAACTATGAAAACTTGCTACATCTGGTGGCTGAAATGTGCTCAGACTCACGATGATTTCACTCTGACCCTGTTCCAAATCACTTGTGGGTTTTCTGACACTCCTCCCCCGCCCCAAGAGTACTTTAGGGTTGAAACATTCCATATCTCGTCTAAGTGCAGAGATGAATTGTTTTTGAGAAGTTTGAGTTAACTCGGCTCAGCTGGTTTTGCTTAGGGGCATGTGGAAAAATCCTTCTTCCTTTCTAGAAGAAAAAAAAAATCATACACACACCCAGACACACATATCATTCGGGTGTCTTTTTTTTTTTTTTTTTTTAAGATTTTATTTACTTATTTGACACAGAGAGCGTACAAGTAGGCAGAGCGACAGGCAGAGGGAGAGGGAGAAGGACTCTCCACTGAGCAGGGAACCTGATGCTGGTCTCGATCCCAGGACTCTAGGATCATGACCTGAGCTGAAGGCAGCCACTTAACGACTGAGCCACCCAGGCACCCCTCATTCAGGAGTCTTTTTAAAGTTGGGTTAGCTCATACCTGAGTAGAAAACCTTAGCCAGATAGAAAACCGTAGCGGACAACATCTGAACTTGAGTGATTGACCTTATGTCTGGAAGCAGGGGCAGAGCAGGCCCACAGTGTCTCTGTGTCCATGAGGGAGCACGCTGTCCTGTGCTGGGGGCTGCACCTGACCCCCCGATACTGCTGACTTTGCAAAATGAAGGTCACAGCCACTTACTATGTTCTGCCTGCTCTGCAGGGCGCCTGGTTTGGATCATCTCCTTTCACCCTCACACAACCCTCTGAGCTAAGCATTTTAGAAAGCCCATTTTACAAATGAGAAAGCTGAGGCTTACATAGCTGTAGGCAAAGTTGTTTAAAGTTGCAGCAGAGCTGATGAGTGGCAGAGATGCAATAGAAACTCAGATCCTTCCGGCTGGTGTTTTAGCTGCTAGGATATTTAGCTCCTAAAATCTTCAGCCTGGCATGACTGGGAAGAAATGGACTTGAGCTGCGCTTTCTGAGATGGCATTTGAGCAAGGAGGCATTGACTCATGACATACGCATGCCTACTCTTTACACTTGCAGAAGCACTCCTAAAACACATAGTATTTCTCCCCTTCCTTTGAGAAGGCAACCTTGGAAACTCTGTGGATAACTTAGCAGTTTTATCAAAAGCCTTAACATAATTACATTCTTTGACCCAGAAATTGCCCTGCCCGGAACTTGTCCAGTAACCAGTATGCTCCAGGCTTCTCTAGCCCGTGGGTACAAAGTCGGAGGCGCTCAGTGTCACCTCCTCCGTGGGGCCTGAGAAGCCCCACTGACATGGCTTTTCCGTTCTCCTCCCTTCCCCGTCTTCCTCCAAAGCACCCACCTCCGGGTGAAATGACAGCACAGAGCTGTCACGGAAGGGGAGTCCTGCGATAGCTGGGATTTTTCTGTTTTGCCCCTGCTTAATCCCCAGTGACTAATACAGCATCTGACTCATTGAAGTCTCTCCACAAAGGTTCACGCAGGAATGAGTGAGCTTGGTTGCATAAATACCTCCGATCTCAAAATTCTGCGTGATGGGTGACAGATCTGGTCTCTTATAAATGTCCCACTCTCCCACCCTGCTAAGGCTCCCCTTGATGTCTCCATACGTTGGTCCTGGTCATCGCTTACTACCCCTGCCCTTAGGTGGAAGGGGACCCTCAATCATGTCCCTAAGACCAGAGTCTCAGATCCTGGTCTCTATGATGGCCTCCGAGACCTGTTCCTGCCAGGTCACCTGGAACTGCTATTCGCCCCCCCCCCCCACATGCTGCCTCCTCTTTGAGGTATCATGTTGCTGCTGGTTATGCTGGGGACCAGAGGCTTACTCCTTGGCCGGCAGCCCGCCCTAAGTGGCCTTGTGTAAACCTCTGTCCATTTGCACCGGCAGCGAGGCACTCACACTTTTGCCAAGTTTCATCAGGGAGTGTTCTATGGCAGAGTTGCCAGGGGTCCTGACCCTTCACAGCCCTGTCCATGCACCCCAACAAGCAGATGTGGCACAAGGCATCTCCAGCCCCTGGGCTTGTGACTGCAGGGGTACCCTTTGCTCCTGCAGCCTCCTCTCCGAGCCAGGCCCTGCAGCTGGACTGCAGGCTGTGAGATCCTTTCTGTCATCTAGCAGGAAGTCGAGGAGTGAGAAGGGCACATGGCAGGACCAGAATTAGAGTCTGTGGATGGCGAGGGGAATGAGAGAAGCAACAGAGGTCCCGCCCTTACCCTGGAGAAGACCTGCTCCAGGGTGGGTGCCTCCCTCCCTCACTACTCCCTTCAAAGCAGGGTTTTTTTCTGCTATCTGGACTCAGTTTTGTTGTTTTCTTTAAATCAACTTTTTTTAGGTGTAATTCACATACGGTAAAAGGTACCCATTTTAAGCACACCGCTCAGGGTTCTGGCAGATGTGTAAGCCCGTGTAAGCACGACTCCATTCAGTACCTAGAACATTTCCGTCACCCTAAAAAGTTCCCGTGAGATTGCAGCCAGTCTCCCCGCCCATCTCACCCTCCCCCGAGTACTAGTTAGTTTCCTATCCCCATCGGTTAATTTTACCTGTTCTAGAATGTCATACAAATGCAGACATGTTGGATGTCCTTTTTTGTGACTGGCTTCTTTTACTTAGGATATTTTTGAGATGCTTTTATACTGTTATGCACATCGATAGTTCATTTTTTCCCCCATGGCTCAGTGATATTTCATGGTCTGGATTTACCACAATTTCTTTATATATTCAGCTGTTGATGGACCCTGGGACTGTCCCAGTTTTGGGCTTTTATAAATAAAACTGTCATGAATATCTGGTACGAATGTTTTTAGTAGACCTGCATTTATATCTCTTGGATAAATATCTTCAACTGGAATTGCTAGTCATATAGAAAATCTACGTTTAACTTTATAGAAACTGCCTATTTTCCAAAGTGGCAACAGAGGGACGTTTGCTCAAAATCCCTTCACTGGCTTTATATAAGTTCTGGTTCTGTCTTTTTTTTTTTAATAGTTCAAATTAAACCATCAGACAAGTATACTCATCTATATATTTTCAAGGATGTTCATTGCAGTCTTCTTTAGAAATTGTTAAAGGGACGCCTGGGTGGCTCAGTTGGTTAAGCGACTGCCTTCGGCTCAGGTCATGATCCCGGAGACCTTGGATCGAGTCCCACATCGGGCTCCCTGCTCGGCGGGAAGCCTGCTTCTCCCTCTCTCACTCCCCCTGCTTGTGTTCCCTCTCTGGCTGTGTTTCTCTCTGTCAAATAAATAAAAAAATCTTTAAAAAAAAAAAAAAAAAAAAAAGAAATTGTTAAAAAAAATCCTGGAAATGATCCAAGTGTCAAAAACTAGCAGACCTCTGGAGCAGGAAATACACAAGATAAGCCAGAGCATCTTGTCAGGCTCAAAGAAACAAACAAAGACCACGCCCACAATTGTAGCAGCCTATAGAAGAGTGTCAGGGCAAATAAAAGAGCTGCCGATGGCTAGAGGTGGAATTATTTGAGAAACAAAATAAAGTAGTATCGGATTATACCCCAGATTATAAAACAACGGCCCACAAGTCCATACTGATATTAATGATTGAATAAATAAACAAGTGGAGGAGAAGAGACATATCCGCCATGCAGAAGAATTTCAAATAATTCGTGTAGATACTTTGTCCTCAAGGTGGGGCAGCAAACTTCCCCTCCAGAAGTGGGGGCTTCACAGAGTGATTTTCTTCCAATGAGTACAGCATGGGAAAGGAGGAAACGGGGAGAAACGTGACAGCGGAAAAACACGACAAACACAATCCCCGCTGGTCCATCGAGGTCAACATCAGTAGTGATGAGTCATGAGGATAGTGTGTATCCTTCATACGATGGGATGAAAATGGTAATTTCATTCCATGGTCTTCCTCCCCAAAATATAACCTCAGGCAAATAATGAGGAAAAACATCGCATAAATCCCAATTGAGAGGCATTCTACAAAGGATCAGATTGGTACTCCTCAAAACTGTCAAGATCATTGGAAACAAGGGAAGTGTGAGAACTGTCACGGTCCAGAGGAGCCTAAGGGGACTTGATGACTACATGTAATATGGTGTCCTGAATGGGATCCTGGAACAGAAAAAGGATATTACGTAAAAAAACAAGGAAATCTGAATGAAGTGTGGACTTTCATTAGTAATGATGTTATCAATAGACATTCATTAATTGTAAAAACCTGTGCCATACTAAGGTAAGATGTTAATAATAAGGGAAACTGTTGTTTAGCTGGGTATGAGGAATATGGGAACTCTGTCCTATAAACTAAATACTCTGCATATGCACAATTGTCTTGTAAATCAAATACTTTTCAAAAATAAAAAGTTTATTTAACCTACCTGCCCCAAATAGCAGACTACTTAAATAAATTATAGTAGTTTCATAAATTGGAGCATACGACAGCCTTTAACAGAGAAGCAATAGATAGTTATGTGTGGCTATAGAAAGATATTTTCAAAACATGTTGGAGTGGAAGAAAAGTCAGGAACAGAATAGTATGTATGCCATAATCCCATTCAAAAATACATACGCAAGTGGGAACAGTGAAGAGAGCTAAGTCAACACCTTAAGGGAAGTTATTTCTAGATGGTAGCATTTCCAATTGTTTATTTTTTCTTTTTGCTTACTTGCATTTTCTTATTTGTCTATAATGGTTCAGTGTAAAAATATGATGTGATGGGTAGAATTTAAGATGACCTCCAATGACCCTCATATAATTTCTTCCCCCTGAGTGTGGGTGGGACATTTGAATATGGTGGCCACCACTCCTTTGAGAGGTTACATTATACCGCAAAGGTGAGGGGATTTTTGCAGTTGTAATTCAAATCCCCAATCTGTTGACTTTGATCTAATCAAATGGAAGCCCATATTGAGTGGGCCTGACCTAAGCAGGTGAGGCTTTTAAAATGTCTTGGACCATCGCTGAGATCAGAGAAGATCCTGCTGGTCTTGAAGAAGCAGGTACAAGGAACTGAATTCTTCCAATGACCACAAGCTTGGAAGGAGACCCTGAGTTTCAGATGAGACCCCAGCCCTGGCTGCATCATACCCTTTTGAGCCCCTGAGCAAAGGACCCAGCAAAGCCATACCCAGACTCCTGTCCCACAGAAACTTTGAGATCATAAATGGGTGTTGTTTGTGATAATTTGTTATGCATCAATAGAAAACCAATAGAGATGCCAACAAATAATAAAACATGAAGGAAAATGCAACTTGGGACAAATAGAATAAGATAGTTTCACTTCCAAACAAACAAAAAAATGCCATTCTTTCCAGTTTTGAGGACCCATTTGTTGGGCTCGTGCTACTCATTTTTTGTGGCTTCTACCTCTAAAGTCTTTCAAACGATGTAGGCAAAGTTTTTATTTTATGCCAATGGATTAATCATACCAAATGCAATGGATAAGAAGACAAATAGTCTTAAACTACACCTAACTGCCATCCAGTAAACTAGAGCGAACAGGAAATTACCCTGCTGTAAAAAATGAAGGCAGAGAAAGCTATTCGAAAGTCTGCCCCTTCCCCCCACCACACAAAATGAAAAAATAAACCCTCTATTTTTTTCATAATACAAAACCATTATTTTAAAAATCTAAGAATACAAAGAAAATGGAAGGACATCCTCCTGGGAAAGTTAGTTTTAAGATTAAGAAATCAGTGAGAGAAGGACAGTGTGTGAGGAGAATGAGTTTATGTATGTGAAGCAGGAGAAGTGGCACAGGTCCCTCTTGGGTGCTGGGCTTGCAACCACGACCCTGAGATCAAGACCTGAGCTGAATCAAGAGATGCTTACCTGGGTGTGAGGAATGTGGCTGAGCCACTCCGGTGCCCCCACACAAGTGGTTTTATGTCCCAGACGCTGCCTTGTTTGTTAAGTAGGGACGAGATGGGGGTTGAGAAAAATGAAGTGGGAAGCTGGTGGTCCCGGAAGGCAACCGTCACCAGGATCAACATCTATCTGGGTTTTCCCACGTTCAGGGCAGGCTTGCCCTGTGACCTAAGCAGGCTGAGGGGCCCGTCCAGGCTGGGAGGATCCCGTCAGAGGAGACATCAACTGCTCAAGTGTCCCTTTGGCTGTAGAAAGAGCAGAAAAGGAAGCCATCTCTGAGGTATGATTTAAAAGGTAAGGATAAAATCCGGGCCCCTAAATTACTTCAAGGACTAAGTTTCCCCGTGCTCTCCTTCACCATTAAAGATTCATCTCTGGAGGATGTTGAAAGCCTTTCTCTTTTCAAGAAGCCCTTCATACACACAAATATCCTTGGGAGACATAATAGGGGATGCCACTTCAGAAAAGACTGGATAGAACCAGTAGATAGTAAGAGAAGGGTGGAAAGGCGAAAAGAAAAGAGAAATAAGTGGTCCAGTTCCTGGAAAAGGGGATAGAGCAACAGCCTTTGTGTCTTGTCTGGCCCATGCAGGAGGCACACTGTGAGGCACTTGTCCGCTGGCCTTCAGCATCCTTCCCAACACAGCTGCTCCAGGTGCCCTTGCCAATCAGCTGAGACAAGCTGGTGAGCGGAAGCCGCCCTGGAGTGAAGCCAGGTCCCGGGCAAGCCGTGGCTGCTTGGGATGAGCACCTGGAGAGGTCATTTCAAGATGCAGGGCAGTACGTGAGCTTTTGGCCCCATGATCTAGTGTTAAGATAACATTAGTGACCACCTGGATGGTGCTTGTGATACAGCGTCTTCTCATTTGGGGCACCCCGGTGGCTTCGTTGATTGAGTGGCAGACTCTTGATTTGGCTCAGGTCATGATCTCAGTGTCGTGGGGTGGAGCCCCGTTGTCAGGCTCTGCGCTCAGCAGCGAGCCTTCTTCGGATTTGCTCTCTCCCTCTCCTGCTCCTTTCCCTGCTTGTGCATGGTCTTTCTCGCTCTCAAATAAATACATCATAAGAAAATCCCACCAATATGGTCTTATTGAATCCTTATAAAACTCAGTGAATGCTCACATTAAACAGATAAGAAGAGGCTTCAGCCAACGTGATGGTACTGGGGTCGCCATCTAGTCTTCTCGCCCCTCGAGCTCTAATTCTTTCCATCCCACCCCCCAAGAGCCTGGCTCAGGCACAGCTGTCACAGATCTAATGGGGGTAATGATAGAATAACAGTACATGAGTAAATAATATGGCTTCACCCCTATCAGCTCATCCCTGGATACAACCTAGATAAAACTCATCATCGATAATCCTCATCTTTCTGAATGCCATGAGCATGAAAACATTGAAACTTAAACAACTCATGAACACATTTTTGTTTTAAAAGTGCAAACCATTCTCGGGACACCTGGCTGGCTCAGTGGGTTTAAGCATCTGCCTTCGGCTCAGGTCATGATCCCGGGGTCCTGTGATCGAGTCCTGCGTTGGTCTCCCTGCTCAGTGGGGAGCCTGCTTCTCCCTCTGCCTGCCACTCCTCCTGCTTGTGTTCTTTCTCTTTGACAAATAAATAAATAAAATCTTAAAAAAATGCAAACCATTCCAAAGTAAAAATAAGTCTTCCTTCACCCATCCTTACTAACCCTAAAGCATTTTTTAGGCTCATCATTAACAGTTTGCTAGACACCCTCCCAGACATTCTTCCTAAGCATTTATACACATATGAATCTAAATGTGCAATATACAGAGTTTTAAACATATACCAATTGTATTTTATCATATATATTGTTCTAGGACTTATTTTTTTTTCATTTCACAGTATCTTGGAGAGCTTTCCATTAAGTGTATATAAATTTACATCATTCTTTTAAACTGCTACCCAGTATTTAATAGTATGTAGCATTGTTTTCTTACCACCAATGGACATTTATGTTATTAACAGTTTTTCAGTTTTATACACAGTGCTACAGTGAAAAGTATTGTAATCACAGCCTCTTGCACAGGAGTGAGTATCTCCCAGAGATAGATACCTAGAATTGAAAATGTTGGGTTAAAGAGTGTGTATAATTTATATTTTGATGGATACTGCCAAGACAACCCCCAAAGTTGGTACCTTTACATTTCTACCAACAGGATGTGAGATTAACCCTTCCCCCACCCTTGCCCACCCTGGATATTATTAATCTTGAAAGTCTTAACCATCTGGTGGGTAAACAGTGGTATCTTATTGTTTTCATTTGTATCTCCTAATTATTAGTGAGATTGAGCAATAGACTTTTTTTTTTAGTTCATCTCAATAAACTTCTCAGAAATTATTGATGATATCTCCCTAAAATTCTTCCTTTCTTTGGCTCTGTGGCAGTCCACAGAACACATTCCTGGCTTTGCTTCTACACCTCTGGTCACTGTCAGTCTCCATCCCTAAATCCTCTCTCTCCACTTGGCTTTAAATATTGATGTTCCTCAAGCCTTGGTCTCTCTCCTACCACCCTCCCAGCACCCAGATCTCCCAATCTTCATTCTCTCCCCAGAATATATCATTCAGGCCCATTTAGGCTTCAGATATTGCCTATACACCAATGACTACCAAATTTTACTTCCATACTCTCCTCCCCTCTTGCTCTGACCTGTCTAGTCCACATCTCTCCTTGGATGAGTTAAGAGCATGTTAACTCACCATTCCAAAACTGAACTCAAGATTTTATTCCCCCATCCTTCTCTAGGACTCCCAACTCATGGACTATTTACCAACTGTTTACCAACTTCCCGAAAGAACCACAAGAGTCTTCCTTGATGATTTCCTTGTCTTGATTCTGGTATCCAATCTGTTCCAGGTCCTTTTGGTTTTATGTCCTAAATATCTTTGGAAGGTGTCCATTTTTTTATCTCCACCGGCTCCATCTTTTTAGATCTTTGACGATGGCTTCCTCACTGGCTGAATCCATCCTTGGCCTTCATAACCCTATGCTCTACAATATGACCAAAGTGATTTCCAAAAGGCAAATCTGATACGTCATTCTCTTATACAAAGATGTGGCTGCAAACTTGTTAAACACAAAATTGTTTATAATTGTTGAAAGGAAGAAAGGTAGAAAAAAGAAAGGAAAAAATAACCTAAAATATTCAACAATAACAGTTGGTTAACCACATTTAGTTCATCCATTTGATGGGACAATATGCAGTTGTAAAAAAACAAGTACAGTTCTAGCAAATGTTAAGTATCAGATAATTGCTGTTATTTAAAATCTAGAGCAGTGTAGTCCAATAGAAATACAATGTGAGCCTTATGTAGAATTTAAATTTTTCTGGTATCCACATAAAAAAGTAAAAAGGAATAGATGAAGTTAATTTTAATAATATATTCTATTTAATCCAATATAGGAAATATTTTCACTTCAGCATGTAATTAATACAAAAATCATTAATGGGATATTTTACATTATTTTTTCACATTCTTTGAACTCCAATGTATTTTACACTTCTAACACATCTCAATTCAGATGCTAAATTTTCATCAGAAATGCTGATCTCTGAAGATTTAAATTTCATGAAACTTATAGTTGAAGAGTAGGTTTACATACCCACGTTATTCCAAACATAGGCAAAAGTTTTCCAGCAGCTGAATTGAGGATCAGTTTTAAAATATAAATGTAAGTTAATCTAAATTAAATTAAATTAGAAACGTAGTTCCTCAGTTGCAATAACCACATTTTTAGTGCTCGGTTGCTACACATAGTTGGTGGCTCCTCTATTGAGTAAAAGGTTTTAGAGTAAGGGAGAGATCACAAGTTCCCTCATTCATTTATAAGCTTTGCAAATTTTATTATAAAAATCCTTCAAAAGATAAAAAATACAATAGCCCAACCTCTCAGGAATAAATGCTAAATAAAATATTAGCGAATTGAATCAAGCAATATTTTTAAAATCTTCATAACCAAATAGGGTATAATTCAGGATGCAAGAATGGTCCCTCCTTGACTTTTCTCCTGGCACAAAAGAGCCATTCACAATTGGTGTAAAAAATAAAATACTTACAAATAAACTTAACAAAAGTGAATATTTCTGAAGAAACTGTAAAACCTTGCTAAAGGACACGACAGGAGACTTGAAAATTAGAGGCACACTCAATGATCCTGGCAGGAAAGACTAAATATTGGTAAAGATCTGAAGTCTTCCAAAATTCATCTGTAATTCTATTTAATGAATGAATGAATGATTTTAATTAATTAATTTTTTAATCTGTAATTCTGATGTAATTCCAACCAAAATGCCAAAAGATAACATTTGTTGGGCAAGGGACATGACTAGTTCATTTTAAAAGAATTCTGAGGGTGGGAGGGGCCTTTAGTAATACAGTAGTAAGCCACAAGTCATGGAGGACGTGATTGACAGATTTGACTATTTTGGCAGACACTACTGGTTACCAGTGAGATGTAAATAAAAATCTGCTGGGGACTACTGGGAAAGATTTTCCTTGCTGATGAGATAACAGATCTGTGAGATGAAAAAAAATTTTTTTTGTCCTCCTCCTCTGCCTTCCTAATTAGACTACAAGGATGTAAGATTTGGGGATGTCACAGCCTTCTCATCTTATGAGGGGAGACCCTGCCAGGATTTCAGGGTAATTAAATAGCTAATATGATACAAATATATAAAATCAAAAAACTCTCCATGGCAAAAGACACAATGAACTAAGCGAGAAAAAGTAATTTCAACATAGGTGTTCAGGTTAATAGCTTCAATATATTAAGGACTTTTACTAACCAATATGGGGGAGAAAAGAGAGAGAGAATACTTCAGTGAAAGTTTTAAAATGGGCAAAGAACATAAACAGTTCAGAAATTAAATTCAGTGACAAATAAAGAGAGAAAAACATGCTCAAATTCACCAATAATCAAAGACTTACAGATTGAAACCACAGTAAAATATCATTTTCGGTTGTCATATCGGCAAAGATAAAAAGGAGTGAGAATGGCCAGTGCTGGAGACAGGATGGACAGTCATCCTAACTCATACACGTTACTGAAATGGAAATTGTTACAACTTTCTGTAGAGCGATCTATTAATACGAATCAAATTTAAAAAGATATATCCTATTTTTCACAGCAATTTTCCTTTTAGGAATTTTTTCAAAGTGAACAATCAGCCATGTGACAAAGATATGTATACAATGATGTTTAGTAGCAACAGTAAGTGATAGGAAAATAATAGTTAAAAAAATTGGGACTAACGCACACGTTTCCAACAATAGGTGATTAACTAACTTTTGACATTCATTCAGTGGAATGGAATTCTATGTAAACATGAAGAAAGATGGTGCATTATATGTATTGACATGAAAGATACTCAGGATCTAGTGATCAGCAGTAAAAAGCAGTTACAAAACACTATGCGTTGTGATTCTGTTTATGTAAATGTGTTTATATATACATGAAATCTTGAAGGATTTATTTTTTAGTAACAGTGGTTATCTTTAGGAAGTGAAATTAGGGAAACTTCATTTTTCTGTATTGGATGAATATTTTATACATCAGAAAAACAAATTGGATTCCAGTTTAGGAAATAAAATGTTCATAGACAGTGATGTGCAAAGACACATATGACATACTGCTAAGTGGAAAAAAAGGATACAAGTCACTGCTATATAGTGAAGAGTTATTTTAAGAGTGGGGCTAATTTAATTGACAATTAGCTGGAAAATTACCACAATGTTAATAGGGATTATCTCTTGGGCTGTGCAGTGGAAATTTGAATGATTTTTATTTTATTGGTCATACTTCCCATTTAAAAAAATATTTTTTAGAGGTATTTGTATTGGTCCTCCAGAAAAATGTTACTCTGGAACAACAAAAGAAAAAGGAAGGAAGGAAAGATGGAAGGACGGCTAGACAAACCAATGCGAACTTGGACCCAGTCCTCTTGGAGGACAGCTAGGATCCTGAGAAGCCTACAAGATGTGTGTTGATTTAATGGCATTACATACAAACCCTGACATTTATTTAATTTTTTTCTTTTGTCATGCCACAGAGAATTTGAGGCAGCTCAAAAGAAAAGATATGATAAATCATAAAATTACAAAGAAAAAGATACCAGGTTGGAGGAAAATAGCAGTGCACTGGAATGAGAAGATGGGGGAAAGACACACTCATGAAAGGTGAGCTTCCTCGTCGATTCCACTGTTCTTGGGGTCCTCTGCTTGCCCGGATGGAGACTTGCAACAGCCAGGGCATCTGCACAGAGTGAGCCCAGAAGAGGACATTTCAGTAGCTACACTGTGGGGCATCTGTCTGCTCAGCTCATGATGACCCTTTTTCTTCTGTGTTGTAAGGGAGCTTGCAGTATTCTGGTGCTGGGTGCATCTCTGGCCCACGTGGAGCGGGGCAGAATCTCTCCCTCGGACCCTTGTGTGAACCTGGCCACTGGAGGTGGCCACCTCGAGCAGAGTGCACCCCTTAGTTGGGGCCTTAGAGCTCACTTCTATTTTGTAAGGCTCCTGGTGCATTAAGAAGTAAAGAAACAAGGTTACAAAAACGATGGTATATTTTTTAATGTTTATATTGGACAAATTAGTGCTTTTCACCCCCAAAATAAAGTGCTATGCAAATGTTCTGTTCACAAGATAATTACAGGATTTATTAAAAATATTAATTCATGGTGCACTACAGGCGGTGTGGTCCAGAGCCAAAAGGGTCTGTGCCAACCTCCTGTTCCCCTCCCGCCACATGCCCCTGAGGCTGTGAACTCTGGGATGAGCTGGCAGACAGCAGATGTGGGGAGCTGCTACTCCTGCTTTTCCACCCTTTCCAGGGCTCCGTTCCAGGTCCTTCTGAGGCCCACTGACCTGGTGCCGTGAGACACCTTCATATCCTTCCAATGAGGTCCCTGTCCCTCCTTGGCCTAACTCCGGTTTACCTGGATTTCTAACACCAGCCACCAAAAGAACTTTGCCAGAAACAACTTGCAGAGATCCCAGATTCTTATTTTTTCACAGGAGGTGTTTTTTTTTTTTTCCTTTTTTCTTTTTTTCCCTTGCACCGAAATCCTCTCCCAAGGAGAAAGGGAATTTTCAGCTTCCATGGCCAGAGTCTGCAGTGAGCCCATGCGTATTCTCCCAAGGTGGAGGAGGATTGTTTAAAAGATGCTGAGTGGCAGGGAGAAGAATGTCACCTCAACATCCCTCTGCCAAGCTGGGAGAGGTTTGGCTGAGTCTCAAGGACGTAGGTTCACACAAGGGTAGGCCTGGCTGCCTTACCCAGAGCCAGAGTCATTTTTCCGACACTGGAGAATGCTGGGGAGCCTGGGGTCCTGCTTCAAGGTCCCTCCTAGACTGGGCAGGTCCTAAAACTGGCTTCTGAAGGGGGAAGACAGTGAGGTGAGGTGTCTGTCCTCAGAGGGGCTTCTTGGCTGACTCTACCTCGTGGAAAGATCGAACAGTGGAGGCTGGTTCCATATTATTTCCCCATGATTCCTATGGCACCTAGCAGTGAGCCTTAAATAAAGCAGACATGCCATAATTGTTTGTGGTCCCCAGGGCTTCAGCAATGTAAAGCTTTTGTCTTTTCCTTTTAGCTCAGGCAGTTCTAGAAGGTTCCATGACTCTCGTCCTCCCCTAGTCTTGCAAACAGGAATTCATTCAGTTAGCCAACAAATATTTCCTGAGCACCTACTTCATGTGTGGCTCTGTCTAGGGGCTGGGAACACAAGGGTGATGGTAAGATAGCCATGGCCCTTTCTCTTTTAGAACACACATTTCTTCATGCCACCTTTTACCACCCCCCTCCTGCATATATATAAAACAGAAAAACACACAAACAAGAGCGATTCGTGTCTTCTTTCTCTTGACTGGCCAAAGAATACCAACAATGTCGTTCTATACGGAGGGAGAAAGGGAGAGAAGCCTCTCCTCTTTGCCAGAGAGAAAACTCCCGGTTTGGTGGTAGTCCGCCAGAACAAGGGGCCCATTTTTGTCATTCCTCGTTCAGAAATCCCGTGTCCCCCACTCAGTGCACGCACACACACACATATGTTCCCCACCCAGTTTACATTCATACTGTGTACAGCTGGAGAGCGCTGAAGTCTGCCTCCCACTTAGACAGAACGGATTGGCAGCTGGGACTGAAGACGATAGAAATAAGCTATTGATCAAGGGTTATAAAGTACTGCCACTGGGATCCCGTGATGCTTGCGAGCTGAGGGCAGCAGGAAAGTGTTACACAAATGCAATAACATTTATAACCCCAGGGCAAGTGCTTTTTACCTGAAAATAAAAAGCTGATCCTCTGTTTAATTCTTTCCCCCTCCTTGGGCCAGGCTGCCTAAGTGCAAGGACAGGCGCTAAGCAGGGCCCCTCTGGATGGGCTGGTCTCCTGCTCTCTGGTAAGTGCCAAGGGATGGGATCTCTTTCCCCCTGGCTGGTGCCTTCTGGTGGTGTGGGGAGTACCCATACTCTTTAAGCTGCTCTGGCAGGAGGGAAGAAGGAGCCTTGTCCTGCCATCCTGAGGGGCCCACTCATGCCTTGGCCTCCTGGGTCTTCCTTGGTCAACTTTGTGGATGTTGTCCTGTTGGGAGCTGAACTTTCAACTTGAATGGATGCTAGAAATCACTCTTTCGAGCTTCATTCTGTGACATTTGTGAAAAGAAGTCCTATTCTGGGGAAAAATAAATGGAGAGGAAAGACGGCTCTGGGGATACGATAAAACAGTAAGCACGGGATGATGACTGAATGTGAGGAGCCCAGTTTTTTCTTCCCAAACTCACCAGACCAGTGCTCTTAACATGTGTTCCACAGGAATGTCAGTCCTATAAAATGCTCCATAAAAATGGGGCTGTCTGATCAATGACTGGGAAAATGCTTCCTGTTGGAGATTTCCTAGTGCATCTTGCAATTTAAAGGCTCTGAAAAGTCCTGCAGTAAAGCAACAGTTTGAGTTTGCTGGAACAACATCTCCCAGATTTACTTGACTGCCAAACCATCCTCCTAGTAGAATTTCTTTCATCTTTTCCTTTTATTACCTAATGCCTATTAACAACACATTTTTGGGAAAATACTTCTTCTTGGAGATTCTTATTGCATATTCGCAATTTAAAGGCTCTGACATGTCCTGCAGTAAAGGAACAGTTTTGAGTTCGCTTGAACAGCATCTCCCAGATTTACTTGACTGCCAAACTGTCCTCTCATCTAGAATTTCTTTCGTCTTTTCCTTTTGTTACCTAATTCCTATTAACAACACATTTTTGGGAAAACTCTGCCACGCAAGATACTTAGAAGGATATGATATAATGCCCTGTATTGTATGCCTACCATGTGCAAAGTACTTGACATGAATTATTTCTGACCATCAAAACAACTTGGCAAATGTTATTATCCCTATTTCACAGATGAGAAAAACGAGGCTAAGAGTGGATAAATAACCTATAGAGGGCCCCTCGGCTAAGCAGTGGCTTCGCCAAGAGTCTCACATAGGCTGTGCTGATTCCAAACTCCACATTTTCCATTATATAGTGTGTCTCCCTATGTGGACTAGAGACTTCTCTTTTTGCGAAAGCAAAGATAAGTAGCTCTTCTTTGGAGACCCTTGTCCTAAAATCCATTCATTCTTCTTTAAGCCTTGCCTGATTCATCTTTCAGCCTGGCACTAGCCCATATCTCCTTCCTTGTGGCTCATGGGGATTCCCATTAGAAAGCAGAACCTGAATCTAAGTAGCCATGGGCAGGAGTCCCAGTTTTGCCATTTACTATTTATGTGACTTGAGGCAATTTACCTAACCCCTCTATACCTCAGTTTTCTTATCTATAAAATTTTAAGTATGCACAGAACATCTGGCCCAGAATGCTTAGTAAATGGCAGCTGTTAAGTTTACTGTTAATAATCAAGAGCAAGTCTTTGTGGGGGGGGGGAGAAAAGCTTATTAAGAGAATTTTAGGGGTCTCTGTTTTAAATCTCCCAACTATCCTGGTGTGATAAAAGACAGACGTGTTTTTGTGTTGAAGATGAAAAAAACTGAGACCTGGTAAGCCAGTGACTTTCAAGTGATGGGTAGCAAATAGCAGAACTGGGACCTGGGCTCTCAGTTCACAGAAATCTAAGATACCCCGATGTGTCAAATAGCCAAATGCCCCTGAGAAGGCAAAGACATTTAGAATGAAGGCTTTGGGAGCTATTTCCAGATGAAGTCCAATCATCAATGAGGATAAAATGTCTCTGAAATTGTTAAGTTTGGTAAAACTAAATATGAGAAACTTTAATTTTAAAAATTAGATCCAAAATTAGATTGGAAGTAGGACCCACTTGTCTTACCTTTGACATTATGATGTCAAACAAATCATAATTTGTTTGTTTGTTTGCTTTTTCTGGTTATATACAATGACTCAGGCCAAACTGTTTTCTCTTTAAAATGATGTTTTTTTTGTAAACTGAGGTCCTGATAACAGACAAACCTAAGATCTCTGTGTTAATGCTGTCCTGCTCTCAGTTGGTTTGGCTCTCTGATCTTTTTGGTTTTGCCTGGGCTGCTGAGGCAAGGGCACTCCAGGATGAAATGAGCTGTCTTTAAGCACAGTTAGTCATGAAGCTTACGTTGGAGCACTTCAACTTGGAATGGGTCTGTTCCCATCAACCCACTGACGTTTATCAGAGGAAATGTAATATTCATCTAGATTGGAATTGGAATGAGTTTTTCTTTTCTATTAGATGAACAGTGACAACACAATGTACTTGGAAAATAATAAGTTTGAGCCTATGCTAATTGAGGAAGTAGTATTAAAATGAAGTGTGTCATTCCCAGACCCATGCCTTGCACTTTCGGGGAGTCAGAGGTCCCCAGGTGACTACTGGAAAATGCTTCTTGTTTTTTTTTAATTCTCACTCTCAATATATTAGGAGAACATAATGTTACAGGTCCTTGTTTCTCTGTGTTAGCTCCATAGCTACCAAGGCAATTCTTAGCCCAAAGTCTGTAACCCGCTGCTACCCCTACTTGTAGTCACTAACTCAGATGCTGGGATGGTGGAAGTGGAGTTTTTTAAAATTTAATTAATCCCTCTTTCTTTCACTTATAGCACCAGTTTTCAATAAACTCGAATATTTTTCAATTTTTTTTAAAGAATATTTATTCATTTAGGAGGGAGAGAAAGAGAGAGAGTGAGTGCGAGAGGGAGATGCAGATTCCCTGCTGAGCAGGGTACTTGACCCAGGGCTCTATTCCAGGACTTTGGGATCATGACCTGAGCTGAAGGCAGACACTTAACCGACTGAGCCACCCAGGCGCCCCTCTTTTGCAACTTCTGTCTAATTGGTTCTCTGCAGGCAAAGAGGGAAATGAGCATTATGGTGTGCCCATTTCACAGATGGAACATAGACTATACCCGAAAGCTGTAAACAACCGTTCCCTCATCTCATAGCTCAGAAGAGATCTGGCTCATTGATGCAATGAAATGTAAAGCACAAATGATCAACCTGTGTTTAGCTCTTGCTATATCTACAGAAATAATGCTTTGAGTCTAGTGTTTTTGAGTTCTGAGAGCCTTCAAAACATTTATTATTTTAGTAGATCTCTTAACATTCCCACCTATGGGAAAATAATATCCCATTTTAGAGATGAAGCTAAAAGGAAAGGAAATTGGCTGGACTTAAAAGGAGGGGATGCCTTCTAGGCCTTTTGCCTTTCTGTTCCCACCACTTTGGGGTGTGGTTCTCCATGTGTTCTAGCTTGGATGCACACAGTTGATTAGTTTAACACTAATGGGTGTCAGGTTCATCCAAAGAGCATGACCTCAGTATGTAAATTATTCAGCAATGAGGTTGATGTGACTATTTACAGGTCATAAATCAGTTATAAACTCAGAAATATGAGAACAGGTCCCTAAATAGAGAGGCACTTGTTACCTATCCAGGGCTTAATTTAAATATGTGGGATTGAAGCCAGGCAAATTTCAAATCTGATACCCTTTGAATTGGGCTTTGGGAGAAGTGGATAGGATAGGTGCATTACTTATAACAAGAAACGAGGACCAAGTCCAGGTGTGACAAGATGGATTTCTATCTTGAGCAAGCCCCAAACATTTGGTAATGGCTGCCTGGTGCCCTGGGTTAAGAAGGATCCTGAGGCCAAGTTCAGGCTCTGGAAAACCCACAGGCCACTGCTGGCTATCCCTAGCTGGGTTACTTCATCCCCTTTACTCATTTGTGACATGTGTTTCATGAAAGTGAGGACACCGGGTCACACTTGCTCACCAGAATTGTGTCCTGCTGACTCTTATTTACGGATGCATTCCATGTAACCCGTCAAGAAAAAAGAAAGCAAATTGCTTCCTTTTAAAGACTCATAGAGCATTGTAGATCTTTGTCAAGACTGAGATGATGAAGAGGAAATAAGGAGGCTCTAAGGTCCAGCTGTGACCAGTTAGGTTGTTGGCTGGATTTGGGGCAATTCCTTGTAGTCATCATCCAGAGGGGAGGTTTCCCTGCCATCTCTAGCTGCCAGGACTCTGTTCGCCTCTTTCTCTCATTCGGGATACAATTCGATTCGAGTGCACCATTACATCTTATTTCAGTGTGAAGGAATGCCGGGCCTGACAATATACACTTGAGGTCACTCCTAAGCTATAAGTAGCTCCAGTCTCTTAGCCTGGATAAAGTCCTAAACGAGTTCCTTCCTTCGGTGCACCGGCCTTTCAAGGCTCTGACCCCTGGGATTGTGATTCCTATGGCTGCTTCTTCTCTCGTTCCTCTCTCTAGACCCACATCAAACAAACAATCACTCCTAGACCTTACTCTGGTCTCTGAAAAAATCAGGTCATGTCCTGTTTGGATGCCAGGCACACTCCTGTGGCTTTCTGTTCAGAACTGCACTATCTTTATAGCCCCTTGCTTCGTCACCCTGCCTGCTGCCTCTGGGTACTCTGCTTCTCTTAGGCTTCATTCTCTAACATTTGCTGTTCCTGGGGCTCAGTGCATTATCCTCTTAGCTGTTCTGATCCAGCTCCCCTTCTGTGCAAAATCTCCCCCTTTTCTAAAAGAATTATTGTGATCACTGTAACTTCTTTCCTATTGTCCCTTGGAAAAATCATCCTAAATGGATAATCATTTGCAGGTATGAAGAGCGTGTGTGTCAGAAGCCATCCAAACTTCTGCAAGCATTATTTCATTTATTCCTAATAAAAATTCTGTTACTATCCCCATTTAACAGATAAGAAGACTGAGGCCCTTGAAGTTGATTGTCTAGAATCATGTATCAAGTGGTAGTTGGTGAAAGGACCTTAGCAATCTGATTCCAATTCACCATTTAGCAATATTGCCATTTGACAACTCAGAGTCACATTTGCCCAGCACAGACAGTCACTGTCTTGTCTGGGAAATTTCCACTATTTGAAAATTCTCTCCCTCTGCCCTTCCCCCTGCTTTCACTTTCTCTTTCTCTCTAATAAATAAATAAATCTTTATAAAAACTAATGCATAGTAACCTTTTTTTTTACCCCCTAATGATGAAACACACGTTTATTACAGGATTCTCTAACCTTTAAAAACACCCAATGCTTACATAAGTGTGTTTGCTTTGTGAAAATTTACTGATTTGTACGACTTGGGATTTGTTCACTTCTCTGTGTGAATGTTATACTTTAATTCAAAAGTTTATATGAAAGAGGGGCGGAACACCTGGTTGTGCATCTGTCTTCAGTTCAGGTCATGATCTCAGGGTCCTGGGATTGAGTCCTGCATCAGGCTTCTGGCTCCGCTAGGAGCCTGCCTCTCCGTCTGCCTGCCACCCCCCTGCTTGTGCACGCTCTCTCTGACAAATAAATATAGAAAATCTTTTAAAAATAATAATAATAATAAAAAGAGGGGTACGTGGGTGGCTCAGTCAGTTAAGTGTCTGCCATGTGCTCAGGTCATGATCTCAGGGTCCTGGGATTGAGTCCCAGCAGGCTCCCTGCTCAGGGGGAAGCCTGCTTCTCCCTCTCCCTTCACCCACCCCACCCCCATTCATGCTCTCTCTTTCATCTAAGTAAATAAAATTTTTTTAAAAAAAGTTGATATGGAAAATACCCTTTATTTTTATTTAAACCCTTTTTATAAGGTTTATATAAAAGATACCCTTTATTTATATTTATAAATTCTCTTTGTTTATATTTAAACTCAGGAAACATCCCTATACCCCTTTTTAGAACTGCAGTGCAGTTTGTTAACAATTTTGGGGCAGGTGTAACAGCACGCACTCAGATTCAAGTGTTCAGGACTGGACATAACATTGTGCAAGTTGGGCCTGCTCTGCCTGAGCCCATGTGTTTTATGTGATAGAGAGGTTGTAAAAAAAACTTATTAGAACATTGTTTTAATAAAGGGAAGAGATGTTATGGCCACAAACCTGTGCCCTAACTGATTTAACAAAAAAGTTGGAAGGTTGCACACTACTTTAATGCTACTTTCCCTTGGGAATTTGGGATGCTACGTATTTATAACAGGGTCTCACTCGCATAGGAACATTCATTAGTTCTTCAAATGTCCCGGTTTTGATGCTCCTAGAAAGGAACTTATAATAAAATGATATGTATCCAAACAATTTGAGGCAATTTACCAAAGACCACTAATATTTGCCCACCACATATGACACATTATCTCATTTAAACTCCATAACAACCCTACGAAATGATAGGATTATTTCTGCATTTTGTACATAAAGTGTGGCTTGTGGTAATACATCATTTGCTTAAGGTCAACCCAGGACTCTGAGCTTAGCGTTCGTAATTCCTCAAGAATAAGCCCTGCCACTTCTCACTAATATCCTGGACCCTCACAACAAACCAGTGGGTTAAGTATTATTGTTTTCCCCATTTTAGACAAGGAAATAGGCCCAGAAAGATAAAGTGATTAACTAGACATTTGCAGAGCTCAGACCCAACCTCAGGTTCTCAGACTCCAAATCTGGAAATGCCTTCCACTGGATAACGTCCTTGCTTGGGCCCACAAGACAATTTATTTACATTGATAATGGTTAATCTAAAGGTGGAAATAATAAGATGTTAAAATACTTTTACCATCCCCACTCTTGGAGGATCTCCCTGTGATATTTTTAGCTCGGCAGCTTTAAGGCAGACGTTTCTACAGTTCTAATTGCAACCATTTTTGTTTTTAACAACAGGTCTAGCATAGGCCCCCTAATCTGTATCTGTTCCTTTTGGAAAAGGAATTGGGATCTGCTTCTTTGTGGAAGGTGGAGTCATGAACATACATGTTCACATCTAAATCTGTCCATGGTGTTTGGTCCAGTTCCGCGTTTTTCAGCCCGCTCCCCCCCTGCAATCCCTGGTACAATTTTACCCTCCTTCCCCTCCCCCCCCCCAACACACACGGGGACACTCAGCACTGTCTGGAGATATATTTGGTTGTCACCACTGTTGAGGAGATGCTATCGGAATCTAGTGGGTAGAGGCCACGGATACTGCTTAACATCTTATGTGCTGCCCACAACAAAAAATTATCTGGCCCCCAAATGTCAATTGTGTCAAGGTTTAGGAGCTCTGGTCTATCTAATTCTGTTAAACACACACACACCTGATGTTGCTTCGGATTAAATTGACCTCGGTGATTATGGCAAAGTAATGAAATTGAAGGCATTCTCTAGGGAGTCAATTGCTCGTCCACCGATATTTATTTACAAGTTATACCTGGTCCATTTCCAATTATGATTTTGGCTTTCTGTAAATGCACACACAAGAGTTAAAGTGAAGATTTTTAAAAGATCAGAAACCATCAAGACAGTGGGGAGAAAGAACATAGATTCAACTTCTGCTAGTCACTAGGGATTTTCTGTCATAATTCTTTAAAAATCACATTGATAGGTCTTCTCTACTTACTTAAGCACTTTGTTGGTACAAGCCAGATTTTCATTTTTCCCAGCCCAAGAAGAATTAGAAAAGACCTGGTGAACTCCAGTAGTTACCTCTCTGCCTCAATGAAGGAGGACCCACAGTTTCAGACAGTTTAAATCTCCTTTAGACTGACCTTTTAAGAGACAATGGGGTTACTTTTCAGCCTCAGAAAAAAGGATGATAGTTGAGTGAAGGACAGGCAAGGAGAGTTGGATGAGAAAGCTTGTTCAGTTAGGCCTTTGTGGTGCTGGTGGGAGTGGGGGAGAGTTCATTACCTTGTTTGAAATACTCTCAAATTCAGTCAGAACCTCAGAAGCAGTCATGTACAAGTACAAGTACAGAACAGCCTACTATTCCTGGGTCCAATGTACTATACTACTACAAAACTGTAAAATAAAATTCAGAAGAGACTTTCCTACTATAATGCATACTGCCTCCCTATAATACTGTTATATATAAGCCTCGGTTATATTTTTCCTACATGTACAGTATCTCTGCATTATCATAGGGAGCTAGCTGTTACAGCATTTTGAATGACATTTTACATTATCCAATAGAATTCCAATATTAAATATTTTCTGTCAAACAACAGTTATTTAGGGCACCTGGGTGGCTCAGTGGGTTAAAGCCTCTGCCTTCGGCTCAGGTCATGATCTCAGGGTCCTGGGATCCCATGTCAGGCTCTCTGCTCAGCAGGGAGCCTGTTTCCTCCACGCTCTCTGCCTGCCTCTCTGCCTACTTGTGATCTCTCTCTCTCTCTGTCAAATAAATAAATAAAATCTTTAAAAATAAATAAATAAAATCTTTTTAAAAAAAGTTAGATTCCTACTTCCTTTTTTTTTTTTTTTTTTAAAGGTTTCATTTACTTTGACAGAGTGGGAGTGCAGGCAAGGACAGACAGAGAGACTCTCCAGCAGACTCCCCACGGAGTACAGAGCCCAATGAGGGGCTCGATCCTAGGACCCGCAGATCAGGACCCCAACCAAAACCAAGAATTAGTTTAACCAATTTGGCTTAAACAACTGAACTACCCAGGTGCCCCTCCTATCTCCTTTCTTATACACACACACACACACCCCATGCAAAAATTATATGTGGTAATGAGGTAAACGTAAAAAATAGAAACCATAGGGTGCCTGGGTAGCTCAGTTGGTTCCCTGACTGCCTTCAACTCAGGTCATGATCCTGGAGTCCTCGGATCGAGTCCCACACTTCTCCCTCTGACTGTCTCCCCTTTCATATGCGCTCTCTCTCTCTCTCTCTTTCAAATAAATAAATAAATAAAAACCTTAAAAAAATAGAAACCATAAAAAATACAAGAAGAAAATTACAGATATTTTTCTAATCGCAGACTTTGGATGACCTCTTGAAACATTGACCAAAGGCAGGAATATATAGGAAACCAAAGAGAGATTTCACTAGTTTTATAATAATGAAAAACTATAATATTTAATAACATTCAGATTTTGAGTTTACTTTTGTTCAGCAAGGTTTTGATGGCTACTGAATAGTTTTGGAGGTGTAAACAGGTTGTAGGAGAGCAAATTCTAAGTTGCTGTGCACCTGCTCTTATTATTATGTCATTGATGTCTAAAAGTCAAATGATTTGCTTCAAAGGAGCTTGTGGTGTAAACTTTCAATTTTCAGCTTATTTCTTGGATTTTCACTAATTTATACTAATTGTTACCTTTTTTTCTTTAGTACTTATGCTACTCAACCCTTTCAAAAATCCAGTAAGGATTATCTTTAATTTGTGCATGAGAAGCACAGGTTTTAGAAGACTTAAGTGTCTGTTTAAGGTCATATGGCTAGTGTGGTTCTACCAAATGCCCATGGAGTGGCATGACTAGAAATTGACAAAGAGGGGCACCTGGGTGGCTCAGTTGTTAAACGTCTGCTTTTGGCTCAGGTTATGATCCCGAAGTCCTGGGATCGAGCCCCTCATTGGGCTCCATGCTCAGCGGGAAGCCTGCTTCTCCCTCTCTCACTCCTCCTGCTTGTGTTCCCTCTCTAGCTGTGTTTCTCTCTGTCAAGTAAATAGATAAAACCTTTAAAAAAAAAAGAAAGAGACATTAAGAAAGACCTACCAAAATCTATCACAATCCCAACCCCACAACCTTGACTCACACAAGAAACCTTGGACCTCCTATGACACATCAATGGCAGTGTAGACTGACAGGATACTGGGACTCTGCATGATCATCCTCCCCAGAGCTTCTTTCATCCAGAAAATGAATTTGAGGGCACCGGGAAAAAAATGTATTACTTAGTCCCACATACCAGACACAGTACTAAGCACTTGACAGGAATTATTTTATTCAATTTTCTCGACAGTTCTACAAATAAATATTAATAGCTGTATTTTACACGTTAGGAAACTGAGGATTTGAGAGGTTAAGTAATTTGTCCAAGGTGTCTTAGTTGAAAAGGAGTGGTACTATGTAGGTATCAGCTGGGTCAGTTTGGTTTGGTTCTACTCCTCCTCAGCATCTTAGGGTGGGAAAAACTATGTGGAAATAGCTATCAAAGAATCACAGTTACTCTTTTCCATAGAGTTTGATAGGAGTGTTAAAATATTAGTCAGAATATTTTAATTAAATGTAAATATCTAAAATGTGATTTTGCATGACAATGATGTTTGATTGACACACAAGCATCTCAATGTTTTTCAGCTTGAGTCTTTTAAAGCCAGAGTTAGTAAGCCATAGCCCATGGGCCCAGTCCTGCTCACCCCCTGGTTTAGCCCACAAGCTAAAAATACTTTCACTTTTCTTTTAGTGGTTGAAAAAAATTAAAAGAATATTTTGTGACAAATTCAAATGTCAAGGCCCATAAGTGAAAGCTTTATTAGGACACAGCCAGGTTCATTTGTTTACATATTGTGTATGGCTGTTTTTGTGCTACAAGTATATAGAGTTGAGAAGTCGTGACCACTGTGGAGACTCTCTGGTCTACAAAGTCTAAGATATTTATGATCTGGGCTTCTACAGAAAAAAGGACTTCTTCTCTACAGCATTTACATGCTCAGGCACAATTTGAGTTTCTGAACTTTTTTCTATGAAATTCTGGAACATATTAAGGTTTTTTTTCCAGAAAGGACACTAAAGCAGTCTTGCTCTGAAAAAATTTCAATAGCCTGGGCTGATTTGAAATGACCCTATTAGGCTGTGATTCCAGTGCCTAGTTGGTCCAGTTTGAAAGGCCCTGCCTTAATCCATCTCTTAAATACATTAGCATTATCTCTAGGTGGCCAAGCTGGGTCTCACTACCCAACCTGTCCTTCCGTTATTCATCCTGACTGTGTTATGGGTTCAGTTTCACAACATTATGAGTTCATCCAGGCTTCTTGAATCATTTATAGGGATTTTCATTTTCTCTCCCCAACTCTTACACACTTTGCTGTGAATTTTTTTTAATATAAAGCTCAGAGTACTAAATAGCCTATGCCTGTAAAATAAAGCTCATACTTTTTTTTTAGCTTTATGAAGTCAGAATTTTTAAAAATTTCTTTTTCTTGAGAAACTAAACTTAATTTTGCCGGTCGCAGAAGTAAGAAAACACCTTTGTATCCAAGGATCTCAAAGCACCTCTGGTGGAAATATTTAACAAGGTAAAGAACGTCTATTTGTTTTTAAATACTGTGTATTTCTTGGAGGAAATACTATTTAATGGGAAAGATGTGACTAGTAACAAATAAGAGTCTTAGGCTATTTCTGGTTCTGTGAATGACTCACTTTGACTTTGGGCAAATCATCTCACCACTGTTGCTCTTTATCTGCAAAAACTGGACTTCATGCCTATGGGAGTTGCATGGCTAATCAATGCCTGGAAAATGCGTAGTGGCAGATGCTACAAAAGTGCTGAGCCTTAAAAACAAAACCACCCCCACCCCCTATTTGTATTCAGTTGAGGTTGGGGTTTATTGTTATTTAACATTCGAAGGCCAACACTATGTTAAGTCCAGCGTGCTGCACAGACCAGATAATATCACTGTCCAGTAGGGATTTTTTTTTCCTTAATCTAGGATTTTGGACTTTTTTTCTTTTATTGTGGTTGGGGTTATTTTAGAATCTAGTACTACATCCATACAAAAGCATTAAGCTTTAAGTTGAAAACTATCGATTTGAAAATCTGAATAAACCCCCTCCAAAAAAAAGGGGGGGGCCCCTCCCCTCCCCTCCCGCCAAGAAATCTCTCAAAACAAGAATTCCTCTGATGTTTTTTTTTTTTTTCCCCTCTCCTCCCTGCAGTTCTCCATGTTACAGTCCTTGGAGGTAAAATAGGCATAAAATACTTTCACTAATAAAATATGACAAACCGCCGGATTATACGTGGCCGATTCCCAGTGATTGCCCTGCTACACAAAGCAGAAAAGTAAATGCCATCATCCCCCTTAGAACAAAAGAACTTAGGAATAAAAAACATGGAGAGGGGGGAGAAAGCAGCAATAAATAAAGGTGAGGGAAGGACCCCGTCCCCCGCCCCTCCCCGACTCGAGTGTGGGACTAAGTGTGGCTAATAAAGTGGTTCAAGGGTAGTTATTTGGAAAGGGGGCGGGGTGGCGAGGGGAGGGAGCAGGAGAGCGGCGGCCGGGGATTGCATGTTGCATTCGACTTGAGGTTGCATCTTTCTCCTGTTGCCTGGACCACGCTCCCCCATTGCAGTGCTTCCCCATTGCTTCTCTCCGCTCCTGCCCTCGCGGCTTTTTCCCCCCTTAAAACTGCTGTTGCACTGGAGGGAGTTGGGGCCGCTCCGGAGCCCCTTTGCAGCTCCTGCCGGAGGGAGGGGGATGGGGGAGTTGGGCTCGGGCCGCGGACTTGGGGGGGCCGCAGCGGGCTCCGGCCTCGCCTCGGCTGCAGCTATATGGGAGCGAAGCTGCGGCGCTGCACGGGCCCATCACTGCGGCGGCCCCGGAGTTTGGCCGCCGCCGCTCGGTGCTCAGCCCCATCACCGCCGCCGCCGCCGCCGCTGCACTGGAGTTTGGCTGCTGCTGCCCTACTTCACTCTAGTTTAGTTTCACTCACTTTACATCCGGGTTTTTTCCCTAGGCAATGGGGGCCGCAGCACACCCCGTTCCTTAGGCAAAGTGAAATAAATTCGCCGCACCGACACGTCAAGTAGTCCGCCTGCCCGAGCGCCGCCGCTGGCCCCCGCCGCCCCCCCCGCCGCCGCCCCGCCTGCCCCGGGGGTCCCCTTGCAGCCCGGGAGCGGGCGGCGGCGGCGAGGGGGCCCGGGGCGGCCGCCGTACAACTCCGCCCGGCGGCCCCCCTCCCTCCCTGCCTTGCCCCTCTACCCCGCGCCTCCTCTCCCCCCCGCCCTCGTCCCCGCTTTCCCAGCCCCAGTCCCTCTCGCCCGGCTCTCGGGAGCGGCGGGAGCGCGCACGGCGGCGGCGGCGGCGGGCCGGCGGGGCCGCGCGGCGGGTTCCCGCGCGGGCGAGTGTGTCTGGGCCTGGGCGGAGGGATCCCCGGGCTGAGGCGGCGGAGGTGCTGCGGCCCGGGGCCGGGTGGTGAATGGGCTGGTGGTGCTCGCTGCTGCTGCTGAGAGGAGGAGGAGGAGGATGAAGAGTTGGGCTTGTTTGTCTCCCACAGTTTCTCTCCTGCTGCTTTGATTCCCCCCCACCCCTATTCCGGCCCGGGGCCTGTGTGTGTCTCTCCTGGAGGAGGAGAAGGATCCAGTTCCTCCCCCCACCCCCTCCTCCCCACCCCCCCTTGCCTGGGGAAGAGGAGGAAAGAAACAGCCCAGAGAGAGAGAGAGAGAGAGAGAGAG
>PITA01005445.1:72592-110863 GCA_004023965.1 Spilogale gracilis | reverse complement strand
TGGGACTATGACCTCAGCCGAAGGCAGATGCTTAATGACTGAGCCCCCCAAGTGCCCCCATAGGACATGTTTTAGACAATGAAACAGCTTGAGGAACTTAGAAGCCAGGGTAGAATGGCCCTGCTCTTTCCCCTACGCTTTGGGGCCGCAGTATTCCAGAGAGAGGCTTCTCCACCAGTCTGGAGGCCAGAGAGAGGCCGCATCAGAGCCAACCTGGACAGACATACAGGGCGAGCAAGAAAAACGTCCTATTGCTAGAAGTCAATGGGATTGTGGGGTCACTTGTCACACAGCACAAGCGAGCCTCTGCTGCCTGATACAGCGTCATAGTATATGGGAGTGGCACCCTCTGGAGTCGTGCCGTGCACCACCTGTGTGGCCACCCATGGTATCCCTGTCCAGCCCCATCTGCCTGCTGTGCACCGACCCCACCAGGTCAGTGCCTGTGTCACTTGTCTCCCTCCCTGGTCTATAGGATCTATCGATCGATCTATTGATCTATCAATCTATTGATCTATCTTTCTATCCATCCATCCATCCATCCATCCATTTTTTTTTAAAGATTTTATTTATTTATTTGACAGAGAGAGATCACAAGTAGGCAGAGAGGCAGGCAGAGAGAGAGGAGGAAACAGGCTCCCTGCTGAGCAGAAGGCCCGGTACGGGCCTCGATCCCAGGACCCTGAGATCATGACCTGAGCTGAAGGCAGAGGCTTTAACCCACTGAGCCACCCAGGCGCCCCCATCCATCCATTTAAAAAAAAAATTGTGGTAAAATATACGACATGTAAAATTTATCTTTTTTATAATAGCATCAAAAATAATAAAACACACGGAATTAACTTTACCAAGGAGATGAAAGACTTGTACATTGAAGAATATAAAACATTGCTATAAGGAATTTTTAAAAGACATAAGTAAGTGGAGATATCCCACATTCATGAATTGTTAATATTGTTAAAATGTCAATATTATCCAAAGTGATCGACAGATTCAGTGTAATCCCTATAAAGGTCTTAATAATGGTTTTTTTTTTATTGTCACTTAAACATTTTTTTAAAGATTTTATTTATTTGACAGAGAGAAACACAGCAAGAGAGGGAGAAGCAGGCTTCCTGCAGAGCAGGAAGCCGGATGTGGGACTCGATCCCGGGTCTCCGGGATCATGACCTGAGCCAAAGGCAGTCGCTTAACCAACTGAGCCCCCCAGGCGCCCCATTTTTTTTCCTTTTTTCTTTTTATTTTCTTTTTTTTTTTTTAAGATTTTATTTATTTGACAGAGAGAAACAGCCAGAGAGGGAACACAAGCAGGGGGAGTGAGAGAGGGAGAAGCAGGCTTCCCGCCGAGCAGGGAGCCCGATGTGGGACTCGATCCCGGGTCTCCGGGATCATGACCTGAGCCGAAGGCAGTCGCTTAACCAACTGAGCCACTCAGGCGCCCCTCCCATTTTTTTTCTTAATGATGTTTTTTTGCAGAAGTAGAAAAATCCATCCCAAAATTCATATGGAATCTCCTAGCCACAAAACAACCTTGAAAAAAGAATAAAACTGGAAGCCTCCCACTTTCTGATTTCAAAATCTGCAGAACTACAGTAATCAGAGCAGTATGTACTGGCATAAAGAGAGACCCCAGGAGCAGAATGAAGAGCCCAGAAAGAGACCCTCATGTGTCTGGTCAAGGGGCGTTCGACAAGGGGACCGGGACCTGTGAGCGGTGAAAGGACAGTCTTTCTAACACATGCTGCTGGGAAACTGGATGTCTCCATGCAGAAGAATGAAGCTGGACCCTTACCTCACACTGTATACAAGCATCAGCTCAATGTGGACTGAGGACCAAAATGTAAGACCTAGAAAACCGTGGAAGGGGAGCCTCAGGACCCTGGATTCAGCAGGTTCCCTGCATATGACACCAAAGTTACAGGGTGACAAAAGGAAAGAACAGCCGAGAAGGACCTCGTGAAAGTCTTTCGGTCTTGCATATGCAGAGACACCATGAGCGTTTGTGGATCTGATGGCTCTAGAAGCTCCCCAAGGTGGAGCCTCACAACGTTTGTGTTTTTGTGTGTGCCGTTGCCCCCGTGCGGAGCGTCCTCCAGGCCCGCCACGGTGCAGTGGGGTCAGGGTGTCCTTCCGTGAGAAGCTCAGCCTGGCCTAGATGGCGGTGTGCTGTCTCCCCCTCCGCGGCCCGACGCCACGGTGCCCCCAGCTCCTGGCTCCTGCGGATCATGCTGCTCGGAGCACAGGTGGGCACGTATGTCCTTGGCCCCTGCTTCTCCTTGGGCACAGACTGGGAGGTGGAAGCCCGGGTCTCACGGCAGTCCTAGCTTTCTGGGAAGGTCCCCCCCTCCCCCTGTCTGCCTGGCGGTGGCCCGGGTCATGCTCCCGTCGGCTGTGCCCGCAGTCCCTGCACACCCTCATGGCCCTCGCCGTTTGTTGCTCTGCCGCCGGTGGCCATGCAAGCAGCTGTGCTGTGGGCTGTTTGAGGGCAAGCACGGTGGGCTCACTGGGATCCCCCGCCCTGTCCTGCAGGCCCCGTGTGGCGCGCTAGGTGCCCAGGGCCTGAGGGGCTCATCGGGGCCAGCGGACTTGGTCCTGCCTCCGGGGCAGTGAGACAGAGCCCTCAGACGACACTGAAGCGCAGAGTTGGGGAAGCGGAGCTGAAACAGGGCCTTGGCGGCCCGGGTGGCCTGGGGGCCCAGGGGCATGGAGGGTGTTCAGGGCCTGCCACACCCGAGCTCCGCGCACTTACAGGACTTCCACATAAGAGGGCGTGATCTCCTGAACCTGCTGGCCGGTTGCCACGGAGCCCAGGGAGGGCACTGAGGGCCGTCTGTCTCCCCTGACCCCAAGCTGGCCTCCACGCTCCCAGAGGCCTTTGCTCCCGCTGCCCCGAGCTAGCCAAAGCCTCGCACCCGGAACTGCGGCAGACAGCCCGGAGGGAAGGCCTGGCTGTGCCCTCCCCCACTGGGGTGGGGGCTCGTCTGAGGGACAGAGCAGAAAGGACCCTCTTTGTCCTCCTCCTGTGGGCTCCTCAGGGCTCGCCGACTGCCTCCGACGTGGCGTCTCCTGGGGTCCGGCCCAGCCCAGCTGCTGTCACAATCAGAGCCTGCCCAGGACGCCCGCCATGGCCGTGCCCCTCTGGCACCGGCTGGCCCGAGGCCTGCGCCCTGCCGCGTGGCCCTCCCCCATTCCCTCCCTTTCCCTGGCTTTGCTTTCCCCGCAGCCGAGGCTGATTGCTAGCTGTGATTCGGTGTGCCGTGTGGGGGCTGCTGGGGGCATGAGCGAGAGCCCTGCATCTCTGAGATGCTCGCTGAGGGTCCCTGCCCCTGGGGAAGGGGCTTACTCAGCTGTCCCAGGAGCAGAGGGCTCCGGAGGGGCGCGGGAGCCATCCAGTGGGCTGGACCTCTCTGAGGTGAAGGTCCATCAACGGTGAGCGCCCAGGACTCGTCCAGCTCCTGCCCGCTCCGCCCGCCCCCCGCTCAGCCTCCCACCAGCCCCGCCCTGTCCTTTGTGGAAATAGAGTGGCTGGCCCCCAGAACAAGGGGGGCCCGGTCCTCACCCCGCAGCCAGCTCCTGCACAGCAGGGTAGGGCGCAGGGCAGTGGGATTCGGATATGCCCCCACCCCCACCCCGACCCCCGCCCAGGAGGGACGAGCCCAGGGGCTGCATCTCTCCCGCAGGACACAAGGGGCCACATGGACCCTGGAAGTGGGCCAGCTTCCCGCTGCCCGTCCAGCCTCCCGGGCTCTGGGGAAGAAACGCAGGAGGCCCCGTGGTGGTACCAAGCGCCACGTCATTCCTGGTGGCTCACTGGTGGCGCTGCGCACCTCCGGCCTCGTAACAGCCCCACCCTCATCGGCCCGAGGGCAAGGCCCGCGTTAGAGGCCTGAGTCATGAGGAAACTGTCTTTGGGAAATGGCACATCCGTCTGTAGCTTAGAAAGAACACTGTGTCTGAGCGCACGGCAAGGCATTTGGAAAATATAAAGGGACAGTGACCACAAGCATCAGGGGAAGCTCGGAGGCACCGCAGTAAGACCTTTATGTTCCACCTGTGCTTCGAGAGGGACAAGTTCTTATGGAATGTTCGATGCTACCCCCTGAGCTAAGCCCATCCCTCCGTGTGTTTCTTTTTCCTCTTCCCCTCTCTCCCTTCCTTCCTTCGTTTTCTTTTTCATCGGCTTTCAACTTGAGAACAGTTTCAGATTTACAGAAAGCTTGTAGCGATGGTGCAGAGTCTCTCCTCCGCAGCCTGCCGGCCCGCGGGCACCACCGCTGCGCGGGTCCCAAACCAGGAACGAGGCTGGGCTCGCTGCTGTTGACCAAAGTCCACACTTTGCTCAGGTTTCCTTGATTTTCCTGTCACACCCTCTCTCAGCCCGGGTCATCACATCTCCCCAGGCGCCTCTGGGGAGGGAGGTTCTGCGGCCGTCCCTCCGTCGGGACTATGTGATGATGGGCGAGGGGTTTGGGGTGCAAGACCACAGACCTGAAGGGCCTCCTCATCACCTCACATCGGGGTCCCTGCTCTCAATGTGATTTGTCACGGAGGATGGGACTTTGGCCCCTGGCCGGGTGTGCACTGTCCTCTGGGAGGGCGTCACCGTGCGGAGCCCACACTCGGGGGGCGGGGGTCATGCCCCACTTACACTTCACCTTCTGGAGCGGAGCCTCGACATGATCAGTCACCTTCCACTCCGTGTGCGAGACCCGTGTCTTCACCTGCTCACCTGCTCATTCAGTCGCGTGTGCACGCCGGTGCGTGTCTCGGCAGCCACGGATCCGAGGGGCCCTAACCTGCTCTACTGCCTCACCGATTATGCTGTTTAAACCAGCTCCGTCCCTGGCCGCCGGGGGCTCCCTGGGAGGGCGCGCTCCTGCGTGGGTGCCTCTCCGGGCTCCCTTCCCCAGGCGCATCTGGTACATTCCCTGCCTCGGGCTCAGCTCCGCTGCTTCCCGCCCCCGTTCCTTGGAGAATGGTATTAGAGACCAAGGTTTGGGGGGGTGTGCTCGTGGCTGCTGGGATGTCCTCACTCGCAGGCCCTCTGCTGACCGAGCGAGGAGGTAGACGTGTGCACACGCGCACACGCCTGCGTTTCGAGAAGCCACCACCCACGCGTCCATGAAGCTAGCCGTGAGTGCCCATAACCCACGCCACGGGGACCCATCCATCCCGCCCCTGTCTCTCTGTCGGCTCCCGCACCAACAGCGCGACACCGGACCCCCGCACCCCCACCCCCGACCCAGTGGCTCAGTCCCCGCGTGGCTGCCCGTGGGAGCCTTGACCAGCTGCAGTGCAGTCCGGTGACAGTCCTTCTGCCCTCCGTCTTACAGAGCACGCTCGTCCCGAAGCGGCTGGCTCAGCCCCCTGCCCCCACCCCCTCCGCCTGGTGGCTTTGGGCGCTCGCTTTGTCCGCTCTACAATTCTAGGGTCTGGACCAGTGCGGGGTGCCGTGGACACAGCACCACAGGGCGGTGACCACAGCTCCCTCCCCCCGAGGACGCCCCGTGCTCCACCCCCAAGCCGTCACCCCCATTCAGCCCTGCCAATCATCCCTTTATTCTACCGGTTCGCCCTTTCTACAAGGTCACGGCCATGGAGACAGCAGCTGGAGGCTTTTTGGACTGGCCGGTTCTGCTGGGCAACATGCGCCCAGGACCGTCCACACAGGGGTGCGGCTGCAGGAGCTCCCTCGTCCTCAGCGAACGGTCATCGGACGTCCGTGTGCCCGCTCAAGGACGTTTTGTTTGCTTCCGGTTTTTGGCAATTACTCATAAGCAAACACAAACATTTCTATGGAGGTTTCTGTGTGAACAGGGGCCTTCAGATCCGGTGGGGAAAATATCTGCAGCATAGTCACGGGATTAAATGCGGAAATTATCTTTATCTTTGTAAGAAACTGCCAAACCACCTTCCAAAGTGGCTCCACCGTTTGCATCCCTGCCAGCAATGAAGGACAGCGCCCCATGCTCTCCTCCTTGCCAGCAATTTGGCATTCTCATTTTTAAAAATGTGATAAAATACACATAACATAGAGTTTATCATCATGACCACTTTTAAGGGTTCAGTGATGTTAAGTATGTGGTGGGGCAACCGATCTTCAGAATTCTTTCCATTTTGAAAACTTAAACTTGACCCTGTCCCCATTAAACAAGAACCCACACTTCCCTCCCCTGGCCCCTGGAACCCACTGTCCTACTTTCTGTTTCCACGAATGATGACTCTAGGGACCTCATCTAAGACGTTCCTCATACAGTACTCTTTTGTGATGGCTGATTTCATGCAGTAAAATGTCTTCAAGTTTCATCTATATTGTAGCATGTGTTTGAATTTCCTTCCTTTTCAAGGATAAATAATATTCCATCGTATTTTTTAAAAGATTTTATTTATTTATCTGACAGAGAGAAACACAGCGAGAGAGGGGACACAAGCAGGGGGAGTGAGAGAGGGAGAAGCAGGCTTCCCGCTGAGCAGGGAGCCCGATGTGGGGCTCGATCCTGGGTCTCCGGGATCATGACCTGAGCCGAAGGCAGTCGCCCAACCAACTGAGCCACCCAGGTGTCGCGTCCCCATTGTATTTTTTTATCCATTCATTTGCTGATGGACACTCAAGCCGCGTCGCTGTTGGCTACTGTGAATGCCCCCGCAATGAATGTAGGTGTGCAAATATCTCCTCCAGACCTTGCTTGCAGGGGCGCCTGGGGGGCTCAGTCGTTAAGCATCTGCCTTCAGCTCAGGTCATGATCCTGGAGACCTGGGATCGAGTCCTACATCAGGCTCCCTGCTCAGTGGGGAGTCTGCTTTTCCTCTGACCTCTCCCCTCTCATGGTCTCTCTCTCTCAAATAAATAAATAAAATATATATTTTTTTAAAAAAGACCTTGCTTTCAGTTCTTTTGGGTAAATACCCAGAAGTGGAATTTCAGGGTTATATATATAATTCTATTTTTAATATTTTTGAGGAACTGACATGAGGTTTTCAATATCATTTTTAATCTTAAAAGATTTAACATATTTATTTATTTGAGAGAGAGAGACCACAAACTAGGGGGAGGGGTAGAGGGGGAAGAAGAAGAGAGAATCTCAAGCTGACTTCCCACTGAGCACAGAGCCTGATGTGGGGGTCTGATCTCACAACCCTGAGATCATGATCTGAACCAAAACCAAGAGTAGGACACCCAACCAACAGAGCCACCCAGGTGTCCCGGGTTGTTGTATTTTTATTTTTATTATTTTTAAAGATTTTATTTATTTATTTGACAGAGAGAAACACAGCCAGAGAGGGAACACAAGCAGGGGGAGTGAGAGAGGGAGAAGCAGGCTTCCCGCCGAGCAGGGAGCCTGATGTGGGGCTCGATCCCAGGACCCTGCGATCATGACCTGAGCCCCCCAGGCATCTCATCCAAAGTTTTGATATGTTGCATTTTCCATATCATTTGGTTAAAAATATGTCCTAATTTCCCTTGTGATTTATTTTATAATCCATGAATTACTTACGAATACGTTGTTCACTTCCAAATATTTTTACTTTTTCTAGCATCTTTTTGTTGTTGATTTCTCCTCTAATTCTGCAGAGCTCAGAGAACATAATCTTCATAATTTCAATCCTTTTGAATTTATTAAAACTCGTGTTATCGTCCAGAATTTGCTCAAACTTAATTTTCTTTAGAGAGTGGGGGAGGGGCAGGGGGCGAGAGAGAGAAGGAAAGAATCTCAACAGATTCTGTGCCCAGCTGAGACCCCGATGCGGGGCTCGATATTACAACCCTGAGATCAAGACCTGAACCTAACTGACTGAGCTCCCCAGGCCCCCAGAGGTCTAGTCCCTAGAGTTATGTCGGGCAGTATCTCCTGTCCTTAACTCTACTTTGGTACTAATATGGCAACTCCCCTTTCTTATGATTATTGTTTGCAAGGTGTAATATATTTCATTTTTAACTTTTAACCTATTTATTTCTGAAGTGTTTTTTGCAGACATCAGTTATTTGGTCTTGTGTTTTCATCCAGAATGCCCGTTTCTGACTTTCCTGTTTCCCTGCCCCCTTCCTCTATCTCTCTCCAGACGTATCACAGTCTACCTTCAAATATTATTTCACTGGGCCCCATGTAACGTAAGAACCTTACAATAATGCGCTTCTTCTATTTCCTTTCTCTTGTCTTTGTGCGACTTTTGACATGTAGTACTTCTACATGTGCTAAAATTCGATAATAGGTTGAAGTCAACTATATTTTAGGGAAATCTCAGTAGGTTAAGCCTCTGCCTTCGGCTCAGGTCATGATCTCAGGGTCCTGGGATCGAGTCCCACTTTGGGCTCTCTGCTCAGCGGGGAGCCTGCTTCTCCGTCTCCCCCTGTCTGCTCCCCCTGCTTGTGCCCTCTCTGTCAAATAAATGATAAGATCTTTAAAAAACGGCCATACTTTGAAAAAGAAGCTGAAGTCAACTGTATTTTAAAAGAGTTAAAAACATAAGAATTTCCCAATCTTGGCAATCTTTATGTCCATAGCCGTTTCCTTTGGTTTACAGCGTTTCCTTTTTTTAAAAAAAGATTTTATTTATTTTTTTGATAGAGAGAGAGATCACAAGTAGGCTGAATGGCAGGCAGAGAGAAGGAGAAGCAGGTTCCCGGCCAAGCAGGGAGCCCAACGCGGGGCTCGATCCCAGGACCCCGAGATCATGACCTGAGCCGAAGGCAGAGGCTTTAACCCACTGAGCCACCCAGGCGCCCTGAACTTTTTTTCACTTTTAAAAAGATTTTATTTGGGCACCTGGGTGGCTCAGTGGGTTAAAGCCTCTGCCTTTGGCTCAGGTCATGATCTCAGGGTTCTGGGATTGAGGCCCGCGTCGGGCTCTCTCCTCAGTGGGGAGTCTGCTTCCTCCTCTCTCTCTGCCTGCCTCTCTGCCTACTTGTGATTTCTCTCTCTGTGTCAAATAAATAAATAAAATCTTTTTTTTTTTTAAAGAATGCATTGTTTTTTTTGTTTGTTTTGTTTTTTTAAAGATTTTTTATTTATTTGACAGAGAGAAACACAGCCAGAGAGGGAACACAAACAGGGAGAGTGAGAGAGGGAGAAGCAGGCTTCCCGCTGAGCAGGGAGCCCGATGTGGGACTCGATCCCGGGTCTCCGGGATCATGACCTGAGCCGAAGGCAGTCGCTCAACCCACTGAGCCACCCAGGCGCCCCAATAAGTAAAATCTTTTTTTTTAAAGGGCAACAGATATGATGGCCCTGCCTCGCCCTCCTTCCTTCTTCGCCCCTCATGCCTTGACCGTGGAGTGGCCTGGGAGATGTGGTGGTTGCAGACACTGCCTGGTAACCCTGAGAACAAACCGCGGGCCAGCCGCAGGCAGAGGGATGGAGGGAGCGTGGCCCTGGATGAGGACAGCCCCACCTCCAGACTTCTGGTTATGTGAAAAAAATCAGCCCCTCTGAGTTTAATCTCCTGCCCACTGAGTATTGCGCAGCCTGCAGCTGAATTTTCCTAACTAATATTGCGTTGCTACCCGGACACCCTGGGACCTGCCTCGGCTGGTATTTACTAGTCTTCACACAGGGCTCGAGAGCTCTCAGAGGCTCCCCCGTTTGGGCTGCCACAGTCATTTCCAGCTCTGTCCTCAGTCGGGGTTCTTGGCCCTAAGGAGCAGACGCCCAGCCTTGGGTAACAAAATGCACGACAGTCTGGTGGATGAGATGGGGCAGCCCACCGAAGCCACAGGAAGACGGAGGGCCTTTCCCAGGCCCAGTCCAAGTGCACTCAGTGGGGTCCGGTTATGGGGCCTCCTGACGTTGAACCCTCTGCTGTGGGCCCCGAACTCTCGGTGCTGCTGTTCACGATCCAAAAAACCAGAGTCTTCTCTAACAGTACTCCCAGATTCCTCTATCCCCTTCCAGGACCATCGTCGGGGCTTGCGGAGGCTGGGCTGCAGGGGTGCGGGTGGGAGGGCACGCCCGGCCCCGTGGGCTTCGGGCAGTGTGAGCCGCGTGGCGCGGGGTTTCCCCTCGGATCTCCCACCTGCCCGCAGCGCAGACGTCCCTGGGGGTCACGCTCGCCTGTGACAGGTGGCAACGTCACCGCAGCGCTCCCAGACCTCAGCTCGGCCCACGCGGCTGGAGAGGATCAGGCGGGGGGAGAGCCCAAGTCAGAGGGGGTCTCCAGTCCCCTGGAGGGGAGGCAGCGCCGACTGCGGGGGCAGCCCCCCAGCACTGGTACGCGGTGGAGCTGCGGGGCCAGACTGTGGGGTTCGAATCCCGCCTTCGCCCTTGAGCAGCTTGGTCGAGTCCAGCTACTCGGCCTCGGGGGGGGCCCGTCTGCTGGTGAGCCCGTGGTGCGGCTCAGGGTGCGGGAGTGCTACCTCCCCACGGTGGCCGGCCTTGCAGAACAGGAGCCCGCGTCCCCTCCGCCCCCCCTCCACTTCCCAATAACGCACAGATTGGCAGTTGTTGTGTTTGTGCCCCTGCAGCGCCCTGTGTGCGGGCTGTGGCGCTGGGTCTGCGGACAGCCCCTCCGCCTGGGGGGCGGCCTCTCCCCTGCACGGAGCACAGGTGCCAGCGTCCCCTGGGGCACCTGAGGGCCGAGGACTGAGGACCTCCTCTCAGAAGTGCCCGGCAGGGCGGCGCTCCTGTCCTAGTCTGGGGGTCACAGGGACCTAGGCGGGGCCGCTGTGGGCCAGAACACCGGGAGGGGGGCCCCATGGGCACATCTCCAGGATGGCGGCCATCCCTGGCTGCCATCTATGTGCTTTAGAAGCTAATTAGTAGTTTTGCTATTTATTTTTTTTTAAGTTATTTTATTTTATTTTTTTAAAGAAATCTTTACCCTCAGCACCCCGAGATCAAGAGTCATTGGCTCCGCAGACTGAGCCAGCCGGGCGCCCCAGGACTTTGGTCATGTCCATTGAAGGAGGCTGAGGGCCACGTCCAGGGAGCAGAGTGGGGCTCTTCTGCTGGGATTCCTCAGGAAACCATTGTGGGACGTCTCCTTCAGACTCCAATGGCCTCAGCCTGTCCAGTGTGGACAAGTAATTCCCTTGGATATTTTCCAGATTTATTTTTGCTGAAAATATTAATTTGCTGAAAACAAATCCCTTTTTGCGACTCCCACAGATTTTGCCTGTCTTGGTGATTTAGGCAAAAGAATGATCCAAACTGTCCCTGCGGCCTTGTCAGGCCCCAGGGAAGGTCAGCGCCCCGCCCCTGACCCAGTCTGAGGGCTGCCCATCCCCGTGGGAGGCGTGGACAAGAGAGGCCAGGGGCCAGGCCCTGCTGCCCGCCAGGGGCCTCCTGCACGGATGAGTGTCCGCCGTATGGACAGATGAGCCAGCTGCCAGGATAGCACCAGCTCTGATGACACCGCGTGGGGAAGGGCCCCGAGCCAAAGTGCCGAGCATCTGGGAGACGGGCATGGGGCCTGCAGCGCCGGGGCCCCATTACATCAGCCATCTAGGGTCAGGGGATAATTTGTCAGCTCCTGCCCCACCTGGCCCCTGTGGAAATCAAACAAGCAGTCTTGTCCATTTTTAGAGATAAATGAAATGCATCAATATAAAAAAGGCAGCGAGGCGGAGGGGTGAGGGTGGAGAGGTGGATGGAGCTGTGATTTATTGGCTCTTTAACAAGCACTTCTGGGGCTGTCCTGGCGGCCTTCCGCGCATCGCCCAGTGCCCGTTGAGCCTCTGCGCTGAGGTCACTCGGACTGGCTACCCACTGACCAGAGAAGTCCCAGCTGCTGTCTCGGGACATCAAATACAAAACTGCGCTGGGAGCCAGATGGGGAAGGAGTGAGGGGCAGGTAGGAGGGGGTCATGCCGGGGGGGACGGTCTCCCCGCCGCCTGGGACCAGTTCCTGCAGCCACAGTGCCACCCCCGGGCGTCAGCGGCCCAGGAGCCTGGAGGCCGCCCACAGGCTGGGCTCCCTGAGGTCCTCAGCGGGGGCCCCTGCCCTCCCTGCTACCATGGGTGCCTTTCCCCTGCCCTCACCCTGTCCTGCGTGCCCGTCTGCTAGGTGAGAAATGACACCTTGCAGCTGTTGGAGGGCTCCTGTGTGAGTTGGGGGGGCTGGCGTGCTGTTTCGTTCTGCTGGGCTCCCGGCGGAAGGCCTGCTTACAGCCATGGCCTACATCTGATTGAAGGGCTGCTGGTTTTCCTGAGTAGTAAAGATGCTCTGATGTGTTGAGAACGTTAGCGTGTTGTCCTGTATGTTATACATCGTAGCGCAGTCTGTTCCTACATACTGGTTCTGGGGTGAGGCTGGGGCAGGGCCGGCCTTGATCTGGGAGACGGCCTACAGATTTATTGTGGGTTTATATTCGTTACTTTATTGTCAACCAATACTTAGGGAGGGCCTGCTGGGAACTTCAGGATACAGCTGGAAACACAATGGGCAGAAAGAATTCACATCCTCGCGGAGGGAAACAATCTTAAAAACAAGGAAACTGCAGTGTTCGGGACCATTGCAAGCTACGGAGAAAAAGCTGGGAGAGGGTTGAAAGTTTAAATAGGGGCTGGAGGAGGCCCCTCAGAGAGAACAACATTTGAGTAAAGATTTGAAGGAGATGGGGCAACTAGATGGAAGGGAAGAGAGATCCCCAGTGGCATGGGCAGTGCAAAGGCCCTGGGGTGAGTGCAGGCCTGGGTATATTCCAGGAACTGCAGAAAAGCCTGTGTACCTGGAGCTTGAGCCTCTGGGGCCATGAGATGGTGGGGGACAGAGCAGAGAAGTGGTCAGATGAAATGGAGCGATGAGTTCCAGAGAGGACTCTGGCTTTTCCTCTGAGAGCTGGGTGGGAAGACATCAACTCTCTAGCAATGCACTGTGGACAGCTCAGCAGAATTCCCAGTTTGGGTAGAGAGCACTGAGGCTGGGAGCTGGGTGGCTTACAGAGGTCTGCCTCCGCAGCCCTGGGAACACCAGTCCTTCTGAGGACCTCCTTGTCAGTGTGCCCTGCCCTCCCTCCCTCCCCCTGGGGCTCCTGAGGCACATCCAGGGAAGCAGAGACACCCCCCCCCTCGGTGGGACATGCCCCCTCCCCCACCCCCAGGATTGTGCAACAGAGAGGAGAGGGGAAACGGGGATGGGGTGGTGCTTGTCCCCGAAGCGTGGCCCCCATTGTGTACAGGGGCGAGGTGTTATGGGCTCTGTGGCCCACGCGCCTCCCCAAAGGACTCCCGCACCCAGCTAGGCTCCCGGGAAGAGAGTGCGGGCGGCACCTGCTCGGCCCAATCCCCTTCCTGGAGGCCCCGGGGGCTGATGTGGGGGGTGGCTCGCTCTCACTCTCCATCTGCAGGCAGGGGGCAGGGGCTTCTCTGCGCTGAGGCTGCGGGTCCGGGCGGCCTCTGGGCAGAGCCCCGCCCCAACCACCTGGGCACGCCCGAGGCGGCGCCGGGGCCGGAGGGCACCGCCACGCGGACGCCCGACCCCGCGAGGGGCCTGGCTCCCGAGGTAAGGGGCAAGGTCCTGTCCTGGAGGTGTAGGGCCGCGCCGGCCTTCGGAACCCGGCAGGAGTGATCTCCGCGGAAGGGGCGGGCGTCTCAGGCGCCCTTGATTTTATTAGTTCCTCCCTGAAGCAGAGCTGACCTAGTGGATTCCCCCAAAGCCTTTCCTCGAATCCTCCGGGCTCGGCTTCCGGGCTGGGGCAGGGGGAGGCGAGAGGAGGCGGCCCGGAGGAGGGGGAGGCCGGCGCGGCCTGACGGGGCCCCAGCCGCTGCGGCCTCGCGGCCCGGGGACGCCTTTGTCTCGCAGAGTGCGCGGCCAGATGTCGCCCACCGCGCTCGGAGGGGGCCGGCTCGCAAACTCTGCGTCTCCCTTTCGTACCGCGGCTGATCCCCCCCGACGACGACATCTCCGCGGCAACACAGCGCTTCCTCCTCCCGGCGCAGGTTAGAGGGTCCGGGCGCCCGGGGCCGAGGAGGGGCGGGCACCCCGCGAGACCTGCGGCGGGGGAGGCGCGCACCTGCAGGAGCCCTGGTTCGCGCCCCGCCAGGAAGCAGGAGCGCACCCAGACTTGCAGCACAGGCCAGGCTCGCACAGCGCGCGAGGACCCGGGGCGCCCAGGGGAGCACGCGGTCAGGCGGGGGCCGCCCCCTAGTGGCGGGGGCGGGGCCGCACGTAGGGCCCAGTGCGCATGCGCCTGCCGCCCCGACCGCCGCGCTCCCATTGGGCGTTGGGCCGCCACCCCCGCGTGATTGGCCCGGGCTGTCGCGCTGTCCGCCAATGGACGCGCGGCTCCTGGCGGGCAGGGCGGCAGGGGCGAGGCAGGCGGGCGGAGGCTGAGCGGGCGGGTCCGCGAGGACGAGGGGCGCGGGGCGACCCGGCCTCTCCCGAGCGCTCGGGTTGCGGTCGGTCAGTGGCGCAGTGAGCCCGCGAGTGAGGCTGCGATTCCCCCTAGCGGGCCTGCGCACTGAACGGCGGTCTACCCAACCGGAAGCCCCGGCCCCGCGGTGGCCGGAGGCGACCCACGCACGGTCACGGTCGCTCCCGCCACCTCCGCTCACCCCTCGCCGTCATCCTGCCCATCCAAAGGGCAGGGCTTTAGAAAGCAAAGGAGTCTACACTTGTAAACGCCAGCAGCGTCACCGAAAGTCAGCGGAGGTGGGGTTGGCGTAAAGACAGAATGTTTTCTTGTCTGTCGTTTATAAATGATCTTCAATGAATATATAATTAGTAATGAAAATATTGCTTTTTAGGGGCGCCTGGATGGCTCAGACGGTTAAGCGTCTGCCTTCAGCTCAGGTCGTGATCCCAGGATGCTGGGATGGAGCCCTGCATGGGGCTCGCTGCTCTGCGGGCAGGCTGCCTCTCTATTTCCACTTGCCTCTCCCCGTGCTCGTGCGCACAGGCTCGGCTCTCTCCCTCTCAAGTAAATAAATAAAATATTAAAAAGAAAATGTTACATTTTTTCAAAAGTTAACGCTACAATAATAACAGGAAGAGAAGGAACAAGTGATGATGGGAATGTAGAGAACTTGGAGCTTCATGGGGGCTGGTGCAGGCCTTATGGAAAAGTCTGTCGCCCGTCAGAGCGCTGAAGATAGTATCAGCTTCGGCACCCAGCTGTGCACCCCCAACCCTTGAAAGCAGGAGCTCCAGGAGGTCCTGGTACACAAGTGTTCATTGTACCACTACTCACAATGGGGAAAAGGCGGAAACAACTCGCGTCCATAAGTGAAGGGACAGGAGAAATTTGGTCCATCCACACCGAGGAATGTCATTCAGCCTTAAAAAAGAAGGCCATTCTGACATGGCGCCACTCGATCAGCCTTGAGGGCATGATGCTCAGGGACACACCTCAGACAGGAAAAGACAAATGTTGTATGAGTCCACTTAGAACAGGCAGATCCTTAGAGACGGGAAGTAGATTGGAGGCTAACCAGGGTCTGGGAGGAGGGTGGACTATGGAGTTATTGCTTAATGAGCACACGGTTTCTGTTTGGGGTGATGCAAAAGCTCCGGAAGGGATAGTGGAGAAGTTTGCACAACACCGCCGATATGCTCGAATGCCACCCAACTGCATACTTAAAAGTTATTTTAAAATGGCAAGCTTAATGTCATATTTATTTTACCAAAATTTAAAAAATTAGTGATATATAATGCCAAAACCACGGAGTTCTACACCTCAAAAGGGGACTTGTATCTCCACAAAGCTGTTGAAATATTTAAAGCAGTAGTATTGGAGACAGTGTCTGCTGTCTCTGCTCCAAGGTGCGGCCGCTGGGGAAGGAGGTGTTGCTTACTTGGGTGGGGGGCTGGGACACTGCTTTAGCAGGTGCGTGTGCCTGCGTGCCTCCTGCGTCCCGCCTGGCGAACTGGGACCAGCGCCTCACCGAGAAGCACACACCAGAGGCCGTGTCGGCAGCCCACAGCAGAGACAAGGCCCCGGGCCACACGACCGCACCTGATGGGGACAAAATGAGACCCAGCTCCAGATCTGATGCTCCCCCACTCCTTCCCAGCCCCGCCCCGCCCCCTAGGCCATCTCGGCGGGAACCCAGCGGAGTCCCCTCTAAAGGCGTCTTGCTTTTCACTCTCACAGGGTAGCCTCCTTTCTGGTTCCTAAATTACCTCCCATCCAATCAGGAATACGGGCGCCGGGAGGGCAGGGGCGCTGTGCAGCCCGGGCGGAGGGGTCCGGAGGCCAGATGCTGGAGAACCGCCAGCCTCCCCTCCCCGCCCGGCGGCCTGCAGGTCCGCCGCCTTCCGGACCTCGGCCGCTGGAGGGCGCCCCCGGACCGCTGCTGCCGACCCGCGGGCTCCTTCCGGGAGGGCCCAGGGCGGCGCGGGAGGCTGATCTGGCGGTTCACGCCGGAATGGGAGGCGGAGGGTCGGAGCGGGAGGCCGTGAGACGTCTTCAGACCTGGTCCCCAGACCCGCCAGGCGGCCACTTCCACCGCAGCTCGCCGGGTAGCGGCGAAGATGCGGCAAAGACTTAGTGGGGAAGCGACCGCCATGCCTTCCTTCCAGGGGCACGTGCGTCCTTGTTAACGGCCCACCGCCAACGCCTCTGCGCTTCCAAGCTGGAGGGCGGTAGGGTCCTCAGCAGGTGACAGGGAGCAAAAACCAAGAAAGTGACCCTCTCCCCGCCCCTCCCTGGCGGTCCCCCGCAGAACTTCTGTCTGCAGAACTGGGCCTGGAACTCAGGCTGCCTCCTCACAGTGAGCTGGCTGGGAAGGGGGCGGCACCCACACTGATATTCCCTGCCATGGGCCCCCTCATCGTCCAGTGAACTAGCCCAGGCTAATTCCTGGACATGGGAGGAGCCCCCTCCAAACCCTAACCTCGGCGTTGGTTCACCCCAGGGCCCTTTCTCAGCCTCTGCCCTGCAGCTCCTGGTGAGGGCAGCTGAAGGTCTCCTGCTGACCACTCTGTCCTCCATGGCGGTTTACTGACAAGACCCTGTCGGCCTCGGGTGGCCCAGTCACAGTCACTTGACATCCAGGGAGAGCTGAGGTCTGGCAGCTCTGGGTGACACTGGCATGGGGTAAGCTAGAGCCCTCTGTGCGGGATGCGCTGCTTGGGGAGCCTCCCCTGCCTCCCTGGGGCCCCGCCCCTGCAAGAGCAGCAGGAGGAGGGTGTCCAGGAGGAGGCCCTGCCACCCTTGCTGGAGTCAGGGGACGGGGAGCAGCTGGGGTAGGGGCGGGCTCCCCAGCAGGGGCCTCCTCTGGGTCAGCTGGGGCATGGAGCAGCCAGCCCCTAAATCATTCTGGGCCTGCCCGAGGGGGAGGCTTCCGCTCCAGGTGGGTAACGGGGGGCCCAGCTATCACCTCCACAGTCTGTTTCCTCTTTCCTCTTTCCTCCACTGCCTCCTGGGCCTCCCAGGGCCGGTTCCTCTCTAGGTGGAGCTTCCCAGCTTCCGGTGTGTGTGTGTGTGTGTGTGTGTGTGTGTGTGTGTGTGTGTGTGTGAGAGAGAGAGAGAGAGAGAGAGAGAGAGAGAGAGAAACAAAACACCTCTGAAAGGAGCTTGTGGGGTTGGGAAGCTCTGATGCCCCAAAAGTTGGTAGGGCAGGCAGCCAGGAAGCTCAGATGCCTGAATCTTAGCTGGGGAAATGGGTGTCCACTAGCATGGCGGAGTGGGAGCAGGCACCCCTTACCACTGACGCAGTCTTCCCCACAACATCCCCGGGCTGGGCTTCTCTTCCCTCCCTGTGGCAGTCAGCCCCCTGAACAGCAGGGAAACGGATGTATCCTGCTCCCATCTTTCCCCCGGACGCACACCAGGGAGACACCCCAAGAGGCGTGCTGCCTGTCCCCTTGCCTCTGCTTCCCTTCTTCCTTGCGCCATGCCCAGCGCCCAGATGGGGCCTGTTTAATTGATTCAGTTTCTCCGACAGTAAAAACACTTTGCAGATGTCAGCCTCCCAGCACCCAGCCCAGGGAGGCAGCAGACACCTGCCAAGGGCCTGGGGCCGGCAGTCCTTCCAGGGGCCACTTCGGCCAGGCTGCAGGGGAGACCCCTGGCTCCCATGCTGCTTGTTGGGAGCTGCAGCCAACGAGACATCTATGGCCGAGGGACTGCTCCCACAGTGGTACAGAGGTATTCTGAATGCTGATCAGATCAGAGTCTGTCTTTCCCAAGGAATTATGGTTTGTATGGATTCCCAGTTCCAGGCAGATGACTCCTGTTTTGGTCGAGATGCTGTTCTTGGGCCGGTATTAGGGTTCCCTGCTCTCCATCAGCTAGGGCTTGGGGGCTTTTCCAGGTCTATGAGGGATGGAAGGGGGGCTGAAGATTCCCCGGGGCCTGGCTGCCCCCCTTCCTAGGGTCTCAAGACCACGGCCGTGGCTTGGTGGTCTTAGTGGCCACCTGGTAGAAGAAAAGGAGTTGAGCCTCTGAGCTCACAGCTGGTGGGGCCTCAGGTCCCCGTGTAGAGATTAGGAGCCCTGGGTCAGCCTGGGCAGTCCTGCAGCCTGTCCACCTGTGGGGATATGTGTGTGTGGCCACAGTCATACTTGGAAATGCTTTCCGGCAGGTTCTAGGGGGAAGGTGGTGAACCAGGAGGCAGACTCAGACCTGAACCCCTAAACCCCTAGCCCAGCCCAGAGTCCCTCTTTCCCTGTGTGGGCCCCTGGCTCCCAGAGCCACCACTCTCCATCCCAGAGGGAGACCATTCATTCGAAGAGTGAGTGAAGAGCAGGGATGATTTAGGGAGAGTTTGCACAGCTGGCCCCGCAGAGGCAGGGCTTCTTTCTGCCCCATCCCCCACCTAGCCCCAGGTGGGACAGGATTCCTCAACCACTATAGGAAAGGACTGTCACCCTGAACGTGTCAGCGAATCCGGACACGCAGCTCCTCTCCTCGGCACACCCCCAGGTGCAGCCTCTCCATAAAAATCGGAGCCTTTCTGTCGCTCACTTGTTACATTGTACAGGGACCCCAAGCTCATTTTTTATGGGCTCTTCCCCATGATTCCTAGGAGACGAGGAGAAAGCAAGGGTAAGGGAACCGAGCGCCAGAGAACTGAAGGGGCTTGTCCAAGGTCAGACCCTGCACAGGCCGCGTGTCAGGCGGTAGATTCTTAGGCCTGCATGTGAAAAATTTGGGGTCTGGGGGAAGGTCGCCCCCCCCAGCGGCCATTTTGAAGGGACGTCGGGCGGCGGCCTGCGGCCCCCACCAGATCCCTGGCGGCCCGGCCCCGGCTCCAGGTGGGGGTCCTGGGAGGCGGGGGACAGGAGGTGCGGCGCTAGGCGCCGAGGAGGAAAGAACAAAAGGGAGCCCCGCCCCCTCCCCTGGCCCGCCCGTGGCGGCCAATCGTCGCGGCCGCAGTGACGACGATCCCTGATTGGCCGAACGGCGGCCAATCCGGAGCCGGAGCCGCGAGCCCGTGCGGCCCCACGTGGGGCGGCTCGCGGGCCGCGGCGGGTGGGCGGGGCGTGCGGATCCCGGCCGCGCCTCGGGGACGGCGACCGCGCCCGCGCTTTGCCCTGGGGACCCCCGCCCCAAGGCTCCCCGCGCCCCTGCAGCCGTCGCCTTGAGGGCCCTGTGCACGCAAAGCGCTGTACCACCTTCTGGCTGATTTGCTGTGAGGGGCCGGGGTGGTGGCTGCCCTCGCTGCACACGCGGGTCTGCAGCGACAGCCTCAAAGCCACCCAGCCTGTGCGGGCCGCGGGGCCTCCCTTCCCCTGGGGGCCTGGACGTACCCCCAGGGGACTGCGCTCAGGGACTCCGGGCTGGGTCCAGGGGGTCGAAGCAGGTCGGGTGGAGGGAAGACGGGGTCCGCTGTGCGTGGTGGAGGGACCGGGCGCTGTCGGTTCGTTCATTGATCGAGTCAGCTACTGACATGTCCTACTACAACGTCCTGGGCACTCGAACGGCAGTGACCCTGGCGGAGGCTAGCGGGCTAGCGTCCCCCTGGTTTCCATTAATTATTCCAAACTACTCCAAAAGGAACATACGAGAATGTTCTTTGATATGAGTCGTTGACATGGTCTTACATTTTCATAGCACCCTCCGAACGGGCTATTTGAGCCAAGAGTTGAATAAATGGAAATCCAGTGAATTAAACGCTAGATCGTGCAGTACCCGGGGCCAGCAACAAAGGGGAGCTGTTACCACTCCAGACCTGAAGGGCAGCGGTTGTCACAGGAGAGGCACAGCCAGCAGGAGCTGTGACCTTGGAGAGAGGGACACAGTGACCTGACAAGGAGGAGAATGGATGTAGTACTGACCTCGCTTTCCTCCTGCTCTTCTTGTCTGCAGGCTCCTCATTGGCTAAATCCAGCCCCAGCGGGTGGGAAAAGGAGTCCCCATAACACTGTGCCTACAGGACAGCCTCTGGCCACCATGCAGAGGCAGCAGGGGGTCCAGTGACTCTTACAAGTGTTGCTGTTTGGTTTTATGGGCAGCATACAATGTAAGTGAAACCCATATGCAGTCTTATGAAGAGGTAGCCTCCACACCCTATATCCACCCACCTCTTCCAACGTGGGGAGGGCTCGGCTGACCCCTTCTCTCCTGCAGAACCATTTGGAGACTCTCCTGCCAAGACAGCCTGCACATGATGAGGGCAAGGCAGGGCAAGGCAAGGCAAGGCAAGGCCAGGTAGGGGATGAACAGTGCTCCTGTAGTGCGAACCATGAAGTTCAGACGCCTCCTCCTCCAGGAGGTCTTCCTGGATGCTCCATTTTCATTAAACAGCTGCCACGGGGGACTATAAGTCCAGCGGTAGGGACCGGCCTTCTTCACTGTCCCCTTTCCCTGGTCCCTGTGTCTGCTGGGTGTTCAGTACACACTGGAAAGTGAATGGCCCGTGCCTTCTGCCTGGGCGGGCCAAACACAGGTCTTCCCTCTGAAGCAGGAGCATTTATTCACCCAAAGGAAGGGAGCCGTTCTCTGCCCAGCCGGGGCTCAGCCCCAGGGGACTCAAGGGAGAAAAGAATGTGTTCCAGTAGGGACCTTCATGACCCAATAGCACAGCCACACGTAAGATCAGGATAAGGCAGCCTGAGCCAAGGACCTGGAGAGGTTCAGGAGGGAGGGGACTCCTGGAAGCATGAGGACAAGGGAGGGAGGTGGCCCTTGAGATGGGTTTGAAGGTGGGCGGTGAAGAGGGGATACAAAGGGCCAGGAGGGAAATCGTGTGGCATCTGGGGAGCCTGATCTTTAGTTCACAGTCACAGAGCCACCAGTCTGCCCTCCAAAGCTGGCCCCACTCAGCGTAAGCCCCGGGCTTCAGCCCGCCGCGCCGTCTGCCCTTTTGCATGGCTGAGTTGGATTTCATTTCATGAAGGTGCCACAGTTTCTTCTCTCGGTCCCCTGTTGACGGGCCGGCGGGCTCCCTCCGGCGTAGGACCAGCGCTGCTATCAGCATTCTAGCTCTTGTCTTCTGGGTGTGTACCTGGCGGTGGGGTGGCTGCGTTGGTCCAGATGCCACCAGTCCTCCAAGTGGCAGTGCTGACCATGAGTCCCACCGGCAGCGTGGTAGGTTCTGGTGGTCTTGCACGTGTGCCAGCCCTTGGGGTCATCTGTCCCTTACTCTGTCATTTGGGGGTGGGGGAACACACTCCACCTCTTCCAAATGCCTCCATGAGTAGGTGGCGAGGGGTGTTATCCCCATTTATAGGACAGAAACTCTGGCCGCATCTGCCAATGAGCCCTGGAACTGCTTCTGGAATTCCAGTCTCAATTCTTCCATAAAATGACATGTGGCTAGTGTGGATAGCTGGCCGTCCCGGGGCATGGAGCCCCAGCGGGAGGTCAGGGCTGGTGCAGAACAAAGCGAGCTGGGGAAGGGATTCTGGGCCTTGGGGGAGCGTGAGGGTGGGGGGGCTTAGGGAGGGCAGTGGTGTCGGCAGGGTCAGCACCGGGGCTTTGCTGGAGGCGCGAGTGTGCCCGGACCCCGAGCTGGGTGCAGGGACATGAGCACTCACAGGCAGGGACCCTGCTCGCATGTTAGAGGCAGTCCAGGGCGGCAGGCGATCAAGGAAATCCACTATAAAGACGTAATTACAGGCTGCGATGAGTGCTCTGTGCTATGAGAGGCCTGACCTGGCCCGACATTAGGACTGAGAGTGGACTGGCCTCAGAGATCGCAGTGTTCTAGGGACTTTTAAGGAGAGCGTCCCGGCAGAATGGGGATGAGGGTCTGCGAGGAAGTGCACAGGTGGAGTGGGGAGCACGCGGAGCCTGGGGGGGGCGCACTAAATCACACCCAAGCTTCAGGTTCGTCTCCATGGGAACTCTAAAATACAGCGACTTAAATGAGGGAGACATTTCTTTTTCACGGGAAGCCTCCAGGAAATCTGGGCGGGCTCCATGGTCGTCCGGAACCCGGGCTCCTCCTGCCCTGTTGCTCTATTGTCCCCCCCGCGTGGCTTCCCGCCCGTGGTCCAGTTCGGCTGCCCCGGCGATCACACGCACATGGCAAGCAGCGGGAGGGGAGGACGGACAAGGAGGAGCACAGCCTTGATACCGAAGGACCCCGCCCCCCTGCACAGGCCACCTCTGCTCACCCTGTTGGCTAGGACCTGGCCCCAGCGCGCTGTCGAGCTGCAAGGGAAGCTAGGGAATGTGACCTTGACCCTGGGCAGGCGGGGCGCCAGCTACATCTTGGGAATGGGGATAAGAGATGTCAGGGCCACACAGTCTCTGCCCCTCCCAATAACTGGAAACCAGGGGATGCTGCTAGGGACCAGAAATGCCCAGTGGCGGGGGTCTCCCTGGTCCTCTGCACATAATGGGCCCCTCAGCACCCAGCAGCAGAGGCTGCGGGGTCACAGGGCATGCTGGAGCCCCCTCGGTGTCCTGTCCTGTTTGGAGCTCCTTCCATCTCATTTTCAGAGACGAGGAACTAGGTCTCGGGAGAGCAAGGGCCCATGGTTGACCGACAGGCCAAGAGAAGCAGGCCTGCTGAGGACTTTCCAGAACTTCTACCCATCTGGGGGGAGATTCAAGACCATGAGGCCCCCATCACTCCCTTACCCAGGATGCTCCCACTCTCCCAGTCCCTTGTTGACTGAGGCTGTCTCTGCCTCCTCTTTAAGCAGGACAAGGGAGTGGCCAAAAACCCCGAGTCATGGACAGTGGTGGATGGCCCAGCCCTGGATGACCAGTGTGCCCTCAGCAAGGGACAGGAGCACAGGCAGAGAGGAGAGGACCTGGGAGCCGCTCCTCAGTCCTGGCATGCTCCCCCCACCACCACCCTGCTCAGCTCTCCATTCGGGCCCCAGGGCAGCACCCTCCTGGGTCCTCAGGCTCTCAGGCCTGAGTCAGCGACGCGGACTCCGTGCCGTGTTCTCTGTTTTTGCACTCACCTGCAAGTTTACAAAGGGCCGCACGCTTATAAAAATAAAAGCAGACATTTCTGGGCTGCATGAGGTCTAAAGTCAGACCCCGCTGCTCCGGTGTGCGGACGCCCCACCTCCGGGACCCGGAGTTGATTTGGGATGGCAGCTGCCAGACCACGTCGGTGCCCATGTGAGTGCCGCGCGCACAGCTGCGGAGTGGGTCAGGGACACGACCAGGCGCACGCTGCCCCTGCTCCCCCGCCCCCCGGCTGCCGGCTGGACGCCCAGCGCTGAGTGGGGTCTGCCCAGTCGGCTCGGATTGCTGCTGATGGCCCTTAGGAGCCTCCAGCGTTCTGTCCAAGTCTTGGGCCCGCAATACTCCCGCAGCGGCTTTGGGGGCGTCCCCAGAAACTCACCGCCCTTTCTCCGTCATCAGGCCTCCACTGGCCCCACCGGCCACCAGGACGCGCTTGCTGGAGCCACGCCTGGGGGGGAGAGCGTGCGCTCTGGCAGGAGGGGCGACCGTGGGCCTCCGGCTGCTCCGGGAGGCAGGGGCGGCAGGCCAGGCCCCCGACCCCCAGGGCTGGTGCGCCCAAGCCCCCCTGGTTACGACTGAGGGACTCCCAACTCCAAGCTGCCCACCGACGTTGCCACCAGCAGAGCCTGGCGTCTGGGTCTCTGGGGCCGTCAGAGCTGCAGTTTCTCTTCTTGCTGGCTTGGCTTCTCTCCGCGTACTGGCCAGGCCACCGCCCCGGCTTGGCTGCCCAATAGGAGCACAGGTTTGTTACTGCATATCCAGGAAAGGGCTTCCCGCCTGGGCCAGGGGTCAGCACACTGTGACCGTCCAGGTCTGGGTCCTGAGCTCGCCGCCGTGCGGGCGGTGGTCGGTGGTTCTAGAGAACCGACTAGACCTGGTGAGGACCACTCTAGCAGGAAGCAGGGGCATCCGCTGTGGGAAGAAGTGGCCGGGGGGCCACACTCTGGCCTGCGGAAGGCACACATTCATCCTCCGCTCGCACCCAGGACTCTGGGGCCCCTGCTTGTCACAGTGCAGCTGTCTGAGGGTCAACAAAAACATCTCCTTCCCAAGAGAGGGTGACCTAGGGCACGTGACCGTGGCAGTGGGAGGCACCAGGGACCACAGTCCCCTGGGGCGTGTGCACACCCTGAGTTCTGGTAAGATTCTGCCCAGTGTCTGCAGCCTTGAGTGGATGCTAGAACTACCCACCACCAGCACATCCGAGACCCCACAGCAGGAGGAAGGAAGAGGAAAGGAGGAGGGCAGAAAACACATCCAACCCCAGACAAGTCCAGATGACCTCCTTTCTTCTTCCCGTGAGGTCAAAGCCACTGTTGGTGTTCGCGACTCCTCTGCCCCTGACCTTCCATATCACATTCGTCTCTAGTGGGTGCCTCGGATGGGCGGGTCCTCTCCCTGCGGGGCTCACCCGACCTTTATTGAGGGAGTTGGAGCCTTTGTGCCTTTTGCCCTCCCGGGATTGCAAAGGTCCCCCCTTAACACATCAGCACGGCGCAGAGGAACGTTCCTGAGGTTCTCATTCCCACCCATGTCTTCCTCCCAACGACAAGCTAGAGAGGTCACCCCCCACCCTTCCCCACTCACTTGGCACGGACCCAGCTCCCATTTCCTGGGCTGGCCTTGCCCTCCCCTGGGTGAAACACAGAAGAGCAGCCTGGCTCTGAGTCATGATAGAAAACGGAGCCCAAGTTCACTGATACAACGTAAGAAGCTTTGCCTGCTCGTCCAGGTCCTGGATGTGTCTGGGGCTGAACAAGGAACAGCCCTCACGTGGGCTTGCGGGCAGCACCCCCTTAGCCTGAGCCGAAGGTGCCAGTGTGGGTGTGGATGGGGTGGTCGTAGTCCTAGGCTCAGAAAGGAGTTCCTTGGTTACAGGGGCTGGGTGGGGTTTCCTGGGCAGGTTGAGGGGTTCACGAGGCCCATCAGGACGTGTCACAGTAGAAGGGCCCAACGTTCTCGACTTGTTGCTGCGTAGTGGCTGGGTCCCCTGAGGCGTGGTATCACAGTTGGGATTTGAGGCCCGTTGCTGTCGCTGACACTTGGGTAGTTGTCTGTGGGGATCCAGGTGAGCTACCGGGAGGAAAGGTTCATGGCGGGGTCCTTGTGCACGTCCTTCCTGCCCGCTGTGTTCTCAGCATGAGCCCCTGAAGCAAGCCCAAGGCTGGCTGGGGTGGGTCACATGCCTACTGGACCATGCAGGACTCCTGTGCAATGGGCCTCTGATGACGTTCACACAGGCAGACAGATGACCAGCCTCTGGGCACAGTCCCTGATGTCTGTCCACTCTCCTTCTTCAGCTTCCCTGAGGCGTGGCATTTGCTCCTTCCAGCCCCTCATGTCTGGCCAGATGGCCCGACCCTGCCCAGGACTCTGTGTAGAACCTGGCCTGGGACCTCCAGGCCTCTGCTCAGCACTCTGTGCCCTGACCCCCACCATGGCTGGAGGAACTGTTCGGCAAGGCAAGGCTGTGGCGGCACCGTGTGGTCCGCCTGGGGCTGGGGCTGGCCTACCTGTACACCCACAGTGCTGCTTCCTTGGTCCGTAGATCACCGGGCTTCACAGAAGCCATGAGCTGGCGGCAGGAGTGGCCCCCTGTGTCCTGGGGCCTGGCTGACCTCCTCTGTGTGCACCCCTCTGTTCCCTGCTGGACACCTGCTAGGTGCACCTGCTTATGGCCACGAGGGCTAGGGAACACCCAGTCTGACAATCAGCTGGGTTTCAAGGTCAACTCACTGTCCCCCAGTAGCAAATAGAGGATATCATGTTAATTAAAATTTTAGAGACAGGGTGCCTGGTTGTCCCCGTTGGTAGAACTTTCGATATTTCATCTTGAGTTGTGAGTTTGAGCTCCTGGATGGGAGTAGTTTACTTAAAAAAGATTTAGAGGAACAACGAGTAATTTTTAGCATAAGTATATCCCTAATACTGCATGGACCATACTTACACCAACAGTTATTTTTTGTTTATCTGAAAGTCGAATTAAACTGGGTGTCCCATATTTTATCCGGCGATCCCCATGGGTCGGGTGCACAGCCCTGCCTGAAGACAGCGCGAAGCCGGGGAACCCAGTGGGGGCCTCCCGCGGGGGCGGCCAGCGGCCCACGCTCACGGGTCCCACCAGGTCCCCTGCGCCACGAGGGCTCGCCCCTCCCAGGCTCACCTGAGAACCCAGGAACAGGCCCCGATTGGCTCAGCTTGGATCACGTGCCCACCCCCACCGCCAATCACCTTACCAGGGGGGGCGAGGCGCCCCGATCGGCCCGCCGGGCCCACGTGAGCGGAGGGCGCTGCAGCCGCGAGGCCGGGCGTGCGCGGGGCGGGGCGGCGGGGCGGCTGGTGCTGGGAGCCCGCCTGCGGGGGCTGCGGAGGGGTGGCGTCGGGCAGCCTCGCAGGGCCTGGGGTGTCCGTCGGCCCGCGGGGCCGGGGCGGCGGCGTCCCCTCCGTGTCGGGGGCTCCTCCCAGGGCCGCCGGGGCCGCCTCGCCCGGACCGGAGAGAGAGGCTCGGCCTGCTCGCCACCGGCCCCCCGTCTGTTTCTTATAAGTGAAAACAGATTTCCTGACAGGGGCCAAGATCTTAAACTTGTTCAAAGGCTCCCAAATAAAAAGGGTGGTTTTAACTTTCCCCTCGCAGCAAACCCAGTCGTGAGGAGGCCCCCAAACCGTTCCACGCCGCGGGGAGGGCCCCCCACCGCCATCTGGAGCGGGCTTCTCCGCGGAGCCCCAGCCCCAGCCCCCAGGCGTGGCCAGCCCGCCCCGGGCTCAGGGACCCAGGCCTGGCGGCGGTGTTCTGCGCTCGGTTCTCTAGGGTGAGGCGGCGGAAGGTGCTGTCCACCCGCCAGAGTCCTGCTTTCCTCCGAAAGCTGCTTCAGCTTGAATTTACCTCTTTGGATTAAACCAGTTAAAGGAAGCAGCTGAGATGCCCCTAGGAGTACTTTCTGCTGGGGTTGGGTTTCCGGGGAGAGGAGCAAGACTGCTTCCTCCTTGGGCTCCTTGACCTGCGCTTTGGCCTGCAGCTGCTCTGTACTAACCGGCCCTGAGTGGCGGCCTCCAGCACCTCTTGCTGGGCTCTGAGCGGCCGGAAGGTGGGCACTTGCCGAATCCTCTCAGCCCTGCATCCTCCTGCCTGGTAGAAAGCCTGGCACACAGTAGGTCTTCGGCATGTACATATGGAAATAGCAGACGGACAGATGGATGGCTGAGAGCAAACAGGTTGTGTCCTGCTGAGAGCACACCCCATGTGCAAGGACTAAGAAACCCCTCTTCCGCCGGATGGGGCGGCGGCTTCCACCATGTGTGCAGTGTGTGCAGTGTGCGGCAGGCGTTGGCGGCTTCCCTGCCCCGCCCGGCTCTCCGCAGCAGCTGCGGTCCCCCAAATGAGGAAGACGGGATGGGTGAAGGTTTTCTCTGAAGCGCAGGCGTGGGTCCGGGTCGCCCAGGGTGCTGGGTCAGTCCTGGACCTTTTCTCTGTGGACAGGTGCAGTCTGGCTTGGGACCCCTGCAGAATCAGACAAGAAATGCCCATGGGAAGGGGCCAGGCCTCCCTACCCCGCAACTGAACTTGGGGCAGCACGTGACAGCACCTGAAAACTCAGTCTAGGCCAGAGAAGGGGGGCGATATCAGGGGAATGCGGAACCTAAGAAAACACTTTTCCAAGTTTGCAGTGACATCAGGTGGCTTTGTGGCATGCTTGTTAGGAGCCCGTCCCGGGGCTCCAGGCCGCTGGCTCCGGCAGCTCATCGCGAAGGCAGTCATGGGGCAGGTGTTTGGGAGCTCTTCAAAGATGGCTACGGCTTCCCACTCCGGTCGGGAGGGCCTCTCCCAGCCCTCAGGACTAGAGTGGGCTGAACGGAGTCCAGAGGTTTGTGCTTCCGAACGGCTGTACGTGCCAGAGAGCTTGGGCCTGGAGCCCATCTGCTCAGGGCTGCCCCAAACACGGGGAGGGGCGTGTGCAGGCCACCTGTCTCCTTCTTGTCTGAACTCTGCCGCTGCAGGACTCCCAAGCATGAGGGCTGGGATGGACGGCTGTCAGGACTGCAGAACTGGGCGCCTGGGGGGCTCAGTGGGTTAAAGCCTCTGCCTTCGGCTCAGGTCATGATCTCAGGGATTGAGGCCCGCGTCGGGCTCTCTGCTCAGTGGGGAGCCTGCTTCCTCCTCTCTGCCTGCCTCTCTGCCTACTTGTGTCTCTCTCTATGCCAAATAAATAAATAAAATCTTAAAAAAACCAAAAAAAATTGCAGAACAGTGTGTCAGGGATCTGGCCTGTGCAGAGGGCCTGCCCCTGCCCCACAGCCCAGTTACAGCCCCATGGTTCCTATGCCCTGCGGCCTCTGGCTCTCCTGGTCAGACTGGAGGTAAGGAGGGCCAAGGATGGGGTCCCAGGGCTGCCGTTAGGGCCCACAGTCACCCTATCCATCGGAATCCTCCTGGGGGTCTCTTTCCTACTGGATCTGATGGAGACTCTCTCCTGGGGGCTCAAATCACTCTTGGGGTCCCATGTCCAGCTGGGACAGGAGCAGTGTATCAGTGCCCCTGACAGGGCACAGCCCAGGAGCCGGGGCGTAGGGACAGGACCACCAGTAAGGGGAGGGAGGGCACTGACACCTACCCCAGCTTCCACCCGGAACTCTCCCCCCGGGGGCGTGTCTGCTCACCTGGCCCGGAGCCCGGGAGCCTGGGAGCCTTAGTTCTCTCCCCCCAGGCCTTTCGGTCTCAGAGCGTTGGCCCCAGCAGCCTCCATGCTCCTGTCATCTTCAGGGCTGATCAGGGCGCTGAATGGGGGCCAGGGCATCCCAGGCTAGTGTGGAGAGGGGGAGGCATGTCCTTTGGCTTTGGGAGCCCCCTCCCCCTGCCTCATCCTTCACACAGGGGCGGTAGGAGGTGCCACTTGACAGGAGGCTCTGTGATCATTTGTCAGAGAAGGGGGTGGAGCCCCGCACGCCCCCCCCCCCCAAGCCCCTGTTAATCCCTGGACCGAGCCCCTGGGGCAGCTGTGAGGACCTTGGTAGAGTTGCTGGGTCGCCTCCCTGGGCCCCGAGGGATCCCCAGCTCCGGGAGAGAGGAGCCACTGAACTGGGCAGGGGCGGAATCTGGCTCCGGCGCACCCGGTCTGGGGCGAGGCGTGTGTCCAACACTGCCGGGCAGAGGAAGAGAAGACAGTGTGCTTGAAGTGGGCCGTGCTCAGCCCAGGGCAGGCTGGGCCATTCTTCCCACCGGGGCAGTAACGCGGGGCCCGGAACGTGGGGCCCGGAGAACGGGCCCTGTGTGCATGCATGCGTGCGCCTCTTGTGAACTTCACCTTCATCCCACCCCATTCCCCGTGGCGGCAGGAGCTGGTGGCTGAGTCTGCGCCCGGCCCGCAGCACCGGGGAGCCCGCTGCGTCCCAGCAGCCGTCTGGCCCTGCCTGCCTCCCCTGTTCTCTCTGGAGGCCTGCGTCCCTCGGGCCTCTTGGTGCCCTCAGCAGTGGTACTGAGACCTCGGGGGGCAACGGGAGGGTTCCCTTACTGACCTCCCGGCCCGTCTGCCCGGAGCAGCCCTGCAAGCATCACCGTCTTGGGTTTGAGCAGGCGGCCTGAGTCAGAGATCTGGAGAAAGGCACAGGAGGCCTGGCTTCTAGAGGAGAAACAGCACTGGGGTGCTGGCTTTCACTGGGACCCCTGGAGAGGGGGACGGGGCGGTGGCAAGGGGGCTGGGGATGTGGGGTGTGGAGGTCGGGACCCCGGGGAAGGGGACGGGGGGGGGGGCTGGGGATGTCGGGTGTGGAGGTCGGGGCCCCGGGGTCCTGGCAGGAAGCAAGGGAGACTTCCAGGCTCACTCCCCTTGGTGCCACCTCTGTCACTTCCTTAGCTGGCAGCCTGGGCCCCCGGGGCAGGTCTCCCCTGTCTCTGCTGCAGAGACTCTGGAGGCCGTGACCCAGACTTCACTGGCTGGGCCACGGAGCTGAGCTCTCACCTGTCCGCGGCCCGGGTGTGAGACCAGCTCCCATCCGGCCCCAGGCTGGGGCATAAACAATTAAAGCCCCTAGTCCCCGATTGCTGTGTGGTATTAAAAACAAAGGGTGATCAGCTGGGTTGTCATTTCTACCTGATAAAACATCACTTGTATCGATCCCGTCACCCAGTGCCATCATTTATCCTGCTTCGAGTCTCCCAGAACGGCTCCTTTGTCTTGACCACAGTGTAGGCCTGTGGGTTTAACCCTTGGGGCTCTGCTGTGTCCAGCCCCGTCCCCTGCCCAGGCCCTGTTCTGGGGGCTGGGAGGTTCTAGACAGCAGGGGCCATTCTGAGTGAAGGTGGGAAGCGGCTGGGGACAGGGAGGCGCCTGGAGGGGAAGGGGAAGGGAACAGGGCATAGGAACCATGGGGCTGTAACTGGGCTGTGGGGCAGGGGCAGGCCCTCTGCACAGGCCAGATCCCTGACACACTGTTCTGCAATTTTTTTTGGTTTTTTTAAGATTTTATTTATTTATTTGGCATAGAGAGAGACACAAGTAGGCAGAGAGGCAGGCAGAGAGGAGGAAGCAGGCTCCCCACTGAGCAGAGAACCCGATCCTGCTTTGCCCCCGCTTGCTGTGTCCCTGTAGTCACCAGCCTCTCGGCTCACCCCACATGCCCACGTTCCGGGGCCCATGACCACCCCCCCTTCCTCCTCCCCTAGCACGCCTGGCTCCCCAGCCCCCACCCCAGGCCCTTAGAGCCGCTCTTTGGGCACCAGCCGCTTCCCCAGGTGCCGGCCGGGCCCCTCTCACGCCAGCCCAGGGGATGTAGCAGGAGTGGTCTCAGTGGTTGTGCGGCCCTCTACCTAGAGCCTGTTGTCCAGCAGACGGTGTAGATGCCTGCGATCGGGCCTCTGCCGCACTCTAGCTCCAGCATGGGGCCCCTGAGCCTCCTGGCCACCGGCCGTGTCCCTCACCTCCTTTCTGCCTACCCTGCCTTATCTTCCTATAGGACAGCCTAGGTATTGCCTCCTCTGGGAAGCCCTCATGGGCTTCTCCTCACTGTGTCCTTGGCGTCATTGAGTCTGGCTGCAGCAGGGAGCCCAGGGCTGAAGCTAGCAGGCCGAGCATCGCAGCGGAGTTCCACAGGGCACGTTGTCTTGGCAGCAGGACTGCTCCGACGGCCTCTCCTGCCCACTTCTCCCAGGGCGCCCAGCATCTAGAAGGCTGTGGGCTGGCACAGCGTCGGCGGAACGGAGGCTTCGAACCCATGGCCTGCCAGCAGGAGCGTGCCCACCCGGCCGCTGGGCGGTCATCGCTGCCCTTTCTGTGCGCCGTCACCCATCCCGCGCTGGCCCCACCCGGCTCTCGCTCCAGAATGCGAGCGTGGTGTGCACTGTGCCCCGCTCAGCCCGGCAGGTCGTGGTGTGGGCAGGGGGTGGCATGGTTGCAATCCTGGCTCATGGCCCCCAGAAGCCGAGACAGTGGCCGCAGGCCTTCATCCCCACCCCGGCCCCCGTGCCCTGGATTCTGCCCCTGCAAGCAACGAGACGTGGGAAAGCCACTGAGGCGGTGGTCTCCGGAGCCTCTGGTCTTGGCGCGGGCCCTCCAGCAGGCTCTCCTTCCCTCAGAGCTGTTCCTCCCATCGTGCCCAGTCCCATTGCTCGGCCTGGCCCCCAAGACCTCCTCCGGGCCCACCCTGTCCCTCTTCCTGCCACAGCCCTTGGATAGCTGGGACCACGGGCCACCAATTCACCTACGTGAAGCAGGGGCTACTGGCCCATGGACTGAGTCCAAGGGCACAAGTCTGTCCGCCTTCAGGCACAGCTGAATTCAGGTGCTCCCACTATGCAGTCAGGGTGCGTTCAAAGCAGACGTGTGCCCGGGCCTCCTGCTCAGGCACCCCGCTCTAATCATCCTCATTTGGTGGGCTCAGGACCGCGGAGGGAAGAGCTTCCTGCCGCCTCCATCCCCTGTGTGGGCGGAAGGGCCCTATTCCCCCTGCTCTCTCCAGCCAGCTGGTGCGGTGGAGGACACGAGAGAGGGGAGTGGGGAGTCAGCAGGGCTGGCCGAGGGCAGCCCCAGCGTGGGCTGAGTGTGCGTGTGTGCGCGCGTGCATGTGGCCCACGGCTCCTTACACACCTGTGTCACAGCCCCACCCCCACACTGGCTTGCCCTGCACAGTCTGAGGCTCCTTCCTGGGCTCTGTAATCCCAGCTGGGACCTCCCTCCCCAGGGACCCTGGAGGTGGAGGGAAAGCGGAGTGCCTTCTCCTGGCTAGATGGGCATTTCCAGAAAGACCTCAGGCCTGCAGCTTCAGTGGGCTCGGCTCTCTGTAGCTCGCGGCTCGTGGTGGTGGCTTCCCACCCCGTGTACCCCGCTTCCTGGCAGCCTCGGGGGTTCAGCTCTCTGCAAACGACCTGGAGCTCTGTTTATTTCCCCTGCACACGGCTATCAGCTGAAAAAATGTTTGTTGAATGAGTACATTCCTCTTCTACTTGAGGAGAATGTTTGCCTCTGGTCTGCCCAGATGCCTCCACTAGCTAGCGTTCTGGGGAACCCCCCTCCCCCTGTGCCTATACCTTGCGGGGGTTGGCCGTGCCCTCCTCTCCTCCAGGAGCAGCTGCCCTGGCCGCGTGGACATCTGACTCACCTCTAGTGAGATGTGTAAGGAAAGGGACCCTCATCTTGGGAGGTCTTGAAGGCTAAAGCCACCCAAGCCCATTCCGGTCGCATAGCCCCCTCATGCGTGTGAGGCCCGGGCCCGGAGGGGCTCCCCTCTGGCTGACTTCGGGGGCAGACCTGGCCTGCACGTTGGCATGTCTGCCGAGACCCGAGACGCTGCGGCCTCTGGGGAGTCACCGCTGGAGAGAGCAAGGCACAGTTAGGGTTCCGGACCACTGACCACCTGTACGATAGTTCATATATTTATTCTTAAGCAAGTTATCAATAAAAAATTTAATACTAAAATGCCTTTACATAGAGTTTGCTGTTCATAAAACCTTTGTGTTTTTTTTTTTGTTTGTTTGTTTTTAGTGTTTACATTGAAAAAAAAATCCAACCATCTTAATTTACACATTTACAAGAGCCGAGCTCCGCGCCGTCTCACCGCCGTCAGAGCTCGGGCCGCGCGGCCCACACGCACGGGTAGAGGGCGGAGGGGGGTCAGCGCAAGGGCCAAGAGAGGTGGCTTTTCCCTCGCGTGCGGTGCCGGGGCTTGCAGAGAGCCTGAGGCTCTCACTTTTGCGGCTGGGCTGTCCCCACTCAGCGCCTGGGCACTGGGCGTGTCTTCTGCACTCTGCTTGTCCCACCGCGAGCAGGCCCTCAGGCACCACCTCCGGGGTGACCTCCAGGACTGAAATATTGCACTCGTGCCAAGACAAAGGGGAGAACGAGGTGGGAGAGGTAAGCTGGGGGGCAGGGGACACCCTCCCTGCCCCTGTACTTCCCACGGAGCCAGGAGCGGGAGGTGGGGTCAGGGTGGTTTCCCAGCTGGAAAGGAAGGGGGCAGAGAGGGGCCCAGTTGGGGTGCCGGGCACCCACCGACATCCCACATTTCCTGGGGACCTGGGCTGCAGGAACAGTGACTAACTTGGGGGGATTTCCTGGAGCTCCCGGGGAGTGTGGTGGCATGTGGGGTCACACGGCCTCCATGGGTTTCTGGGACAAGGACCACGGGGCCACGGGCCTGGCTCGCTCTGTCTTCTTGCCACAGGAGGAGTGAGAGGCTGACAGGCGCTTTGAGACTCCTGGGGTGCAGGGTGAACAGCCCCTCGAGAACGTGGGTTCGGGCGGCAGGAGGGACCCGGGCTGGCCCCGCGCCCGAAGCACTCTGCGGCCGGCCAGGCCCACCTCCCCACCCAGGGGCCTCGGAGAAGGCCCGGCACCCCCGTGAGTTGGTGGGGGCCGGTCGCCTCCCTGCTCTGAGTGGAGGCTCGGGCACACTGGCCATCACAACGGAACTGAGAAATAGTTTGGAATATTCAGGAAATAAAATCAAAACATTTTTTCGTATCGATACTTTAAACTATTCGCTCATATTTGACGTGTTTTAAACAGAGGCACGATTTGCGCCTGGCGGCCGAGGCAGTCCCGGGCGGGGCACCAGCTGGTGAAGCCCTTCCCCCCCAGGGACCCTCAGGCTCGCCCCCCCCCCCCCCCCCCCCCCCCCCCCCCCCCCCCCCCCCCCCGCCCGCCGCACTCTGCTTTTCCTAGCAGGTGGGTCAGGAGGGGATAAACACCAGTGTGACCCCGCGGCCGAGCGTCCCGTCCCCTCCTGGGGCCGCCCCCCCTAGCTGCTTCTGTGGCCACAGACGCCCCTGTCGGAACTCAGCGAGGCCCAGCAAAACAGTGCATTTTCAACGAAAACTCCCAGGATGAAACCTACACGCACACACGCACACACGCACGCACGCACACACGCACACCCTCATCACGCGTGTGGGGAAAAAAATTCTTTTCCACTATTTTTTTTCCATAAAACTTCCCGCAGAAATACAATATTTACATAGAGAAATAAATAGACAACACACCTGATTTCTGCTTTCCCTGGCGGGAGACAGTCGGAGGTACTAGGGAGAATATGGCTTGGATTCTAATCTCTCGGGAACTGCGGACGGGGTCGCGGGCCGGGCGGCCGAGGCGGGAGGACGTCGGAGGGGCCGGGCGCCGGCACCCAGGGAAAGGAGTGCAGGTCTGCATGACCGCTGTGTGCCCCCTCAGCTCCCTCTGCCCGGGCTCAGCACAGGATGGGCGCTCCGTCGGCCGCCACCAGGCGCCCCGTGGTGGGGTCGTAGGTGCCCGCCAGGTAGTAGAGGTCCCGCCGGTCCTGGCACCGCCGGCTCCGCGCCATCTGCTCGTACTGCTCCCGCCCCACGACCTGGCACTTGTGGGAGATGGTCTGCACGTCGTTCTCGTCCTCGTGGCAGGACTGGTACAGCGCATTCTGTTGGGCAAGCGGCGGGAGCTGGGGCCGGGCCGGGGCTGGGACCCGGCTCTCGGTTCCGGGAGGGTCCTGGATCCTCGGTTCGGATCGGCCCTGGGCTGGCTGGGACCCGACAGATTCACAGAAACGCCCCTTTCTGGGTTCTTCCCGGGGGGGAGCAGAGAAGGTGCTGGGGGCGCTCTGTGTGCGGGTCGGCCTCGGGGGGACGGGGCGGAGCTGCTGCCGGTGGGGCCTGCTGGGGCCACGCGCCCCCCACAAGGTGAAACCAGCCCTTCCTCTGCAGCGAGCCGGGGAGGCACAGCCGAGGAGGGGCCCTGGTCATCAGCGCCTCAGCCCTCCGCGGGGAGGCCTCAGGCGTGGGGGATAGGAGGGGAGCTGCTGCCCCTGGCCCTCCCCCAGGCCCCCCACCCCAGACTCCCCATGGACTGCGGGCCCCCCACTGCCAACTCTACCTCAGTGCTCACCTTCCCGTCGCTCTGCCGCTTCCCCAGCTTGGTCTCCTCCGGATGGTAGAACCACTTGACCTTCACCACCATGTTGCTGCCCCAGGACTCCCACATGCTCTCAATGCGGCCGATGTAGGGCAGATTGGGCCGCCCCGCCGACAGGAAGACTGCACATTCCCCGACGCGCAGTGTCTCCTTGCCCCGGACGATGGCCTTGTAGAACAGCTTCCTGGCTTTGCCCTTCACACCCCGCCGCTGGAGGGGACACAGCCGGGGGCAGATGGCAATGAAGGAGCCCCAGAGGGGCTTGGGGGCGGCTGCCGCCACCGGGAGGGGCAGGAGAGAGGACAGAGGGAGGGACAGACGGCACGCCTCGTGTGGGAGTGTGTGTGCACACGGCCGCCCCCAAGGCGGGGCAGGGCGCTCCGGGGTGGGAGGGGGCCACGTCTGCACATCCTCTGCCCGCTGGGCCACAACCTCAGTGTCACCCGAGAAGGAATGTGGGACCTGAAGGTTTGGAGGGCAGAGGCCACGGGGTGCCAAGGACGCTGTGCTTCATGGGAGCAAAAAGCCCCGAACAACTGTGTCTATTCACAGGGCGCGGGAAGGACGACCGCGTGTGCGCGCAGTGGGGCCGGCACCCCGTGCCCCCCACCCCCAGCCGCCGCGCTGTGCACAGACACAGAAAGATGTGCCCCTGGGGGACCGCTGCACAAGACGCAAAACCCCGGGGACACACCCCGCTGCACTGCACAGGCAGAGGGGGCGCAGAGGGGCCACGGGAGCGGCCACGGGAGCGACCACCTGCCTAGTCACACCCCGCAGGAGCTTTGTTCTTCCTGAAGTTTGCTCTTTTTTTTTAGTTGACGTGAAATAGAAAAACCCAAAGCAGGAAGAGAGGGAGAGAGCACGCGGGCTTCCTGGTGGTGGGGGCTCCCGGCCGGGGGGCGGGCCACCTACCTGCGTGGGGTTCCCCGACCACTTCCACAGCTGACGGGCAGGCAGGAAGGCTGAGATCTTTGGCCGGTTTTCCACGGAGGGCAGCCGCTGCCTCCGCGAAAGCTCTTTGGCTTTGGAGAAGCTCAGAGCCTCCTTGCGCTTCAGCTTGGACTTGCCGCCGCTGGGGCCCGCGCCCGCTCCGGCCACCGCCGCCCTGGACAGGAAGCAGCGCTGGGCGTGCGTGTGGGGCCCGCCGCCCTTGGAGCGCAAGGCCTCGGGCGGGGCCAGGAGGGCGGGCACCGGGCGGCTGAGGCAGGTCTGCAGCAGCAAGGCTGGCTCCTCGTCGTCCGAGCTGCAGGAGGAGCCCTCGTCGTCCGAGGAGCAGAGGCTGGAGGTGGACAGGGAGCCCGAGGACGAGGACGTGGAGGAGCCCGAGGAGGAGGAGGACACGGACAGGCGGGCCAGGAAGCGGGAGGGCACGCCGGGGGCCAGCCCGGGCCCGTCCTCCTCGTCGTCCGAGTAGGAGCTGTGACAGTCGCTGTCGCAAGGCAGCGGGAACTCGGCCTGGCCCGCGAACTTGCGCAGTGCCAGCCCCACGGGCAGAGGGTGCACGGGTGCCCGCCCCTTCCTGTCCTTGCCCGCCAGGGCCGGGTGCGCGTAGCCGGGGCTGGGCAGGGGCCGCCCCAGCCGGGGCCCCGGGTCCTTGTCGCCCATGAGCAGCGCCTTGCAGTTCTTGTTCTTGGGGGAGGTCACGCCCTCGTGGTCCAGCTTGACCAGGAACTCGCCGCCCGCCCGCCGCCGCGTGCCCTTCTCGGCCTCGGCGCGCTCGGCCTTCTTGGCCCGCAGCAGCCTGTGCGCGCCCCCGGGGAGGCCCGGCCCGGCCCCGCTGACGAAGGGGGCGTAGGCGCTGGCCAGGCTGCTGAAGGAGTCGGCGCGGAAGCCGTTGCCGAACACGGGCGCGGCCATGCTGTGCGCGGGGAACAGCGCCTCGCGGGCCCGCAGCCTCCGGGCGCTGCCGTTGAGCTGGACGACGCTGTGCAGCGCGCCCGGCCCCCTGCTGCCCGCCGCGGCCGCCGCCTTCCGCCTCGTCTGCGCCACCGCCGACCAGCTCAGCAGCGGGCTGCCCCGGCGGCCCAGGAAGTGGTCTGGGGCCCCCGCAGGCGGCCTGGCACCTGAGGTGAGGAGCTCCGCCTTGCCTGGGGGAGGCCGGGTGGCGTCAGAGGGCCCACCTGCCCCCACGTCCAGCCGCCCTGCCAGCCCTGCCCCCCAGGCCCCAAGGGCCTTCCCCCAGGGGTTCGCCAACGTCCCATGAGTACCGGCTTTGTCTTTGCTGACGGGCTTCTTCCCGGGGGTCTTCGAAGCTTCGGGGCCATCGTGCGTCTTGGGGGACAGGCTGGGGGCGGGGCCCTCGCTGGGTGGGGGCGCCTCGAAGGAAGCTTTCTTGGTCCTCCGGCAGCTGCTGGACACCAGCAGGGCAGGCGAGGGCTCAGTGCCTGCAGAGTGGACCCACTGCCTCAGCACGGCCTCCCAGGGAGGCCCGGCCTGCCTCCAGGTCTAGGGGCAGGGAGGGGGCAGGGAGGGGCAGGGAGGAGCCCCACCCTGGCAGCCCCAGGGGCTCACACTGGATCTTGAAGTCCGGAGGCAGCAGCCTGATGTTGGAGACTGCGATGTGACCGGTGTCCCCATCATCAAACTCCACAAGCACAGAGTCTAGGTCCTCCTCCTCATCGCTGCAGGAGCCTGGGGGTGAGGCCC